>APFE030339225.1:0-20598 GCA_000404065.3 Pinus taeda
TTACAGCTCTAAAAAATGCCATGTGTTCCACTCCAGTTTTAGAACTACCTGACTTCACCAAATCTTTTGTCATTGAATGTGATGCTTCGAGGACAGGTATTGGCGCAGTTTTAATGCAGGAAGGGCGACTGTTGGCCTTCACAAGCCAGCAACTCAGTGGGAAGAATCAGGGCCAATCTACATACGAGAAGGAAATGATGGCCATCTTACATGCAGTCGACACCTGGCAACCTTATTTATTGGGGCGACATTTCCAAATCCGCACAGATCATCACAGCCTTAAATATTTTTTGGAGCAACGCCTATCCTCCCCACAACAAAATAAATGGCTAGCCAAAATGCTGGGATATGATTATGAGATCATTTACAAGAAAGGGAAAGACAATAGTGTAGCAGATGCATTATCTTGCCAATTTGAAGAGGAAAGTACCCTGCTAGCAATTTCCCTCCCCATTCCAGAATGGATTGAAGAAGCTCGCAGGGAATGGTTTTCACACCCCGGGCTCTCCCAACTCATTTCTCAATTGCAGGCAGATCCAAATTCCACGAAGGGCTACTCGTGGTAGGATGATATTCTTCACTACAAGGACAGAGTCGTAATATCACCAACATCCACCCTCAAAAGTCGCATTTTGGCGGACTTGCACTCATCTCCCATTGCAGCACATTCGGGCTTTTAGAAGACGTATGCTCGCAAAGAAGATCATTTTTTTGGATAGGCATGAAAAAGGACATCCTTACCTTCGTAGCAGAATGCGATGTCTGTCAATGCCACAAAGGGGAAACCGTCAACACACCAGGCACATTACAGCCATTGCCCATTCCGGCATCAATTTGGACGGAGGTTTCTATGGATTTCATTACAGGTCTTCCAAAGTCAGGGAACAAGTCAGTCATCATGGTGGTTGTGGACCAATTGTCGAAGTATGCTCATTTCTGCGCTCTACCCCACCCGTTTACACCAACCTTGGTTGCTCAAACTTTCATGGATCAAATCTTCAAATTGCATGGCATGCCCACTTCTATTGTGTCTGACCACGACCCGATCTTCACCAACAATTTTTGGCAGGAACTCTTCAGAATACAAGGCACTCAACTAAAACTCAGTACTTCCTATCATCCGCAAACAGATGGTCAAACCGACGCTGTCAACAAATGTCTAGAAACCTACCTTAAGTGTTTCACTTCAGAAAAGCAACACCTTTGGGTACAGTGGCTACCTCTGGCTGAACGGTGGTATAACACCAACTATCATGCCACCACCAAAATGACTCCCTATGAAGCAGTATATGGTCAACTCCTACCTTCACCTACTTCGTATCTCAAGGGATGCTCAAAAGTACAAGCAGTGGATCAACTCCTACAACACCGCGCAACCATGCTCACCCATCCTCAAGAGAATCTTCATCAAGCTCAAAACCACATGAAGCAACAGGTAGACCAGCATCGCTCAGAGCGCCAATTTCAAGAAGGGGATCAGGTCTTTTTACTGCTCCAACCATATAAGCAAACATCACTCAAAGACAAGGGATGTCAGAAACTCTCTCCCAAATTCTACGGACCATATCAAGTACTTCAACGCATTGGAGAAGTGGCCTACAAATTGGCTTTGCCACCTACTGCAAAAATCCATCCAGTTTTTCATGTCTCATGCCTCAAGAAAGTGATTGGGAACAATTGCAGAATTCAGACCAGTCTACCGGAATTGGACGAAGAAGGGTCCATTTGGCTTCAACCAGAACAGGTCCTAGACACACGAGTCAAGCAACTGCGCGGCCGCATGGTTAAGGAAGTCCTCGTCAAATGGAAAGACACCTATCCGGAAGATGCAACTTGGGAACCAACCACTATTCTTCAGCAGTTTCCGCAGCTTCAGCCTTGAGGACAAGGCTAGTCTTAAGGGGGAGGGCATGTTAGGGTCCCACCGTAACCCCCTTATTTATGTAATGGGATCACGTCATAGTCAAGAGTCAATAAAGCCCATATTAATAATTGTAAGTGGTTAATCCACAATTAATAACGAAACCACAATTAGTTGCAAATGGGCCGTAGTATTAGATAGATGGTATTATTAATACCACGATATTGGCCCGTGGTATTGCATGTATGAGTCATATATAAAGGATAGAGACTCCCTGCGAGGAGCATCGTATCTTATTTTGTGATCGAGCTCTGCTCTATTGGAGGTTGCCCCCTCGAAGAGGCAAGTGAACATTACTCTCTGAATAATAAAATCATTGCTATTATGTGTTATGGGTAACTTTTCTTTGCATATTCTGTATTTGGGTATCATTTGCAGGTTAAGAGCATAACACCCTTCTCTGTAATCACTGCACTACAATCGTTTGGGCGCAGAAACAACCTATATACATCTCGTAACACTTGCCACCAAACTAAATCAGTAACATAATAACTCTGCCACCTTCCACTGCGTTGATATCCTTATGCATGCCGGGAGCCACCGCACCCATCGCCTTGAGCATGTGGGGGGCGGTGGTGGTGTACCTTGACGTACTCATCATTAAATCTGTCTTGATGGGGTCGCCCTCCAGCTCGCACCCCGATCGAGGGTAATAATACATTGTTTTGATTTACAACAAATATAGATAATTTCCTAAATGAGATAATCACCAGAGAATATAAATGGAAATTTGAATATGACATACATTTTAAATGCTACCATATCAAACATGGGCATTGAAACAAATTATTGAATTCCCCTCTTCAGATGACATGACAAAACAAATTATTGAATGTCCTTCATCAAACAACACAAATTATTGAATGTCCTTCATCAAACAACGTAGAATGTTTAAAATGAGGCAAAAGTAATTTGTACTTGGGGTTTTCTCTTAGTAGAAATTGCTCATTCTAAAAAATCAATATTTCTTCACAATGGTTTTAAATTTTTCATTGGTAAAATAAGTGGTAGATTATATCAAGGTCAACCTTCATTATTTCAATATTTCAATTATTATTTTAATTGTGTACTATCAACTTAACAAAAATACACAAAACAACCTAAACAACTTTAAACATCTTTTTACACCTTTTAAGAAAACTGTATAAACATCTCTTTACACCTTAATCGCTAATATTTAGCTCATAACACAATTACATATAAATGTAATTAACCATGTAAACCAAGCATAGATAGTTTAATACAAAACTAAAACAAATTCAAAAGTTTTATAATTTGATACTTTATACAACCTCGAATTACATATGAATGTAACTTTCCTCACTAACCATGTAAATCAAGCATAGATACTTTAATACAAAACTAAAACAAATTCAAAATTTTATAATTTGACACTTTATACAACCTCGAACATTCGCGGCTTGACACCTTATATGAGGTGTCAAATAACTTAAACAAATTCAAAGTAAATAAATGTTGTAATTACTCGAGTTCTGGCATTTGCTGTTGGGGTTCATCTATTTGATTGATCGAATACAATTCCCGTAGCAAAAGGCTTTGGATTTTTGGCTATAGGTAAGTGTTGGGAAGTTATGTTAGAGGAGCAGCTTCTCTCGGATGTGAATTAATGATTCCTCTCAAGGGAGTTGAAGAATCTAAGGATCCCGGAATGGCATTCAATGCCTTCGGCAGTTTCATGGTCTCGTCTGAAAGTCCGACCCCTGCCATTTCAGCGGACAGGACATCACGAGGGGGAACGGCGTAGATGCCAGAAAAGCAGGCATCACAGTAGGAGGGCGCCTCTTCTCCCAGCATCCCTCTCAGCCTCGCCAGAGGAAGGAAGGCAAGAGAGTCGGCTCCTATGAACTTCCGGGTCTGCTCGACGGTCATGTTGTGAGATATCAGCTGCTCTTTGCTGGGCGTGTCCACGCCGTAATAGCAGGAGCCGATGATGGGAGGACTGGCTATCCTCACATGCACTTCTGTCGCGCCGGCGTCCTTGATCAGTCTCACAATCTTGGAAGACGTGGTGCCTCTGACAATGGAGTCGTCCACGACCACGACGCGTTTTCCCTCCAGTACGGCATGAACAGGCGACAGCTTCAGCTTCACGCCGAGGTCCCGTATTTTCTGGGAAGGCTCGATGAAGGTCCTGCCCACGTAGTGCGAACGGATGAGCCCCTGCTGAAACGGCAGCCGAGCCTTGGCGGCGTAACCCAGCGCAGCCACGACGCCGGAGTCGGGCACCGCGATCACGACATCGCAGTCCGCGGGCGCATCCTCCGCCATTATCTGCCCGAACTCGTAGCGGGACTCGTAGACGGAGCGCCCGAAGACGACCGAACTGGGCAACGCGAAGTATATGTGCTCGAACACGCAGGCTTTTCGTTGCTTCTGCGGCAACAGGCACAGGCTGCTCATGCCGTCTTTGTCCACCACAACGACCTCGCCTGGATTCACTTCGCGCTCGTATTCGGCCTCAATCAGATCCAGCGCGCAGGTCTCAGACGCGAACACCACGGCCCCGTTCGACCGCCGCCCCATTACGAGTGGGCGGAATCCGTGCGGGTCACGGACGGCGACCAGCTTATCCTCTGTCAAGAAGACCAGCGAATAAGCTCCCTCGAGCTGCTCGCACGCATCCACGAGCCGCGAGATAAACGGCCGGGCGGTGGAAGTCGCAATGAGGTGCAGAACGACTTCAGTATCCGATGACGTATTGAATATCGAACCGTTCTCCTCCAACACAGCACGGAGGGCCTTATAATTTACCAGATTTCCATTATGCGCCACGGCCACGGAACCGAATCGATACCCCGCCACGAAAGGCTGCACGTTCCGCGCCTCGGAGGCCCCAGCCGTGGCGTACCTGACATGCCCAATTGCCAGGGCCCCCTTCAACTGACTCAACTTTGCTTCATTAAATACATCAGAAACGAGCCCTATCCCCGTCTCGGCTTTCAATACCCCGCTACGAGCAGTCACGATCCCTGCACCTTCCTGCCCTCTGTGCTGAAGGGCATGAATTGCAAGGTAGCATAATCGGCTGGCCTCGTCATCTCCATAGATCCCAACCACACCACATTCTTCTCTTAATACATCATCGTAATCGCCATCCCTATAGCCCCCAAAGCTCTGTTGCCGCCGAATCCCAACCACATCAGCCATTGGGTTGTCATCTGAAGCGCTTCTCCACTCTAAGACATCCGGAACAGGGTCCGACCCAGCTTCAGATTGCCCACACTTTGCCCGGATTCTCCCTAAATATCTCTTTTTACATGACGAGCCGGGCAGACGTCCCCATAGATTAGAGGATTCAAGCTTAGCGTCAGTTCCGACAAATGGAGTAACTTTCTTCTTACTCACAGAAACAGGCAGAATAA
Organism: Pinus taeda; assembly: GCA_000404065.3. Lineage (NCBI taxonomy): Eukaryota > Viridiplantae > Streptophyta > Pinopsida > Pinales > Pinaceae > Pinus > Pinus taeda. The sequence goes on from APFE030339225.1 coordinate 5,305, forward strand.
CAGTCTGGCGCTGGCAAACCTGCAAGGTTTCCATCCTTATTTCTGTCTGCAAATATCTGATCCAAACCCAACCCACTATAAATTTCAGCAACAAAGATAGTTGAAAAGCTATGTAATAATAACAGCCATGGCTACCCCAGCCAAACAGGACAGTGTTAGGACAGCACTACAGGCAATATAATGAAGGGTAATATAATTTGGGGTGAGCTGGTTCGTGTATTTAGAGAAGGCCTGCGGTCCACAGATTGAGGACGGGGATAAGAAGAGAACTCCAAGTTGCCCCGTTTTCCAAATTTGAAGAAATTAGAGGCAAAATCGACCGCTTGTCTCTGTCTCGAACTACAACCAACTGTATGGAATCTCCCCCGGGAAAGGACCAGAGTCTGAATCTACAGCCCACTGTAGGGAATCTCACCCAGAAAAGGACCACAATAAGAGTAAGGCATGGCCAGATGTTATATGCCACTAGAAATATCCGAAAGAGAGTCTTGTCATCGCTACTCCCGCTCCGGCTACGCTGCCTCCCGCACTCAATTGAAAGTTGTCGATTACTAAATTGATAATTTTATTTTCTTTAATCACGGAACCAAAGTAAATTTTGAGTTTTTTTCCCGAGGTAAGGAAATTTGGAGTACGAGTAAAGGTGTAGTTGTAGATGCAGTGTACTGCAAACGTACATGATGGACGAAGCATGCTATGGATATGTCAAATCCATATGCCATGCATTCTATGTTAAGTATGTATACATAGGTCTAAGTATGTAAAGTATGTTATTGAAAATTTCAAATGTATTAGAGATTTATGTGAACAGTAAAATACCCTCAAACAACAAATTTACTATCTTTGAGGTATCCAAAGACTTAAAGCAAAAAAATTGTACTCCTTAGAGGACAATGAAAATCAAAACCTTAAAATGATGTAGGCAACGAAATTATATATATGATAATAAATTTTAATATTATATTAAATTTGATGTAAAAAATTTAATAATTGTTTTATTATGTTTGTTTTTTCTATAAAGGAAAAAATATTTTTTTTTTTTTATCAAATAAAAATTGAGTACAGTCATAAATAGAGGATAAAATCAGAGGGATAATATATGTATTTGAAAAATTAAGTAATGCACTGAGAAAACTAGGAGGGATAGTGTCACACCCCTACACCTGCAGTAGTCTTTCAACCACTTATAGCGAGGTGCGGCACCACTAAACACTTTCTTTTCGCCAATACTTATGTTCATGGACTACGCCTTAACATTCGATACTTAGTTTATTTTTCTTCACCAAGTATATTTATTAGCCTTTATACTAATGAACACCCATACACATTCATTATCCACAACAATTATACATAAACAACACAATTGCAACAATATAAAGGGAGGGGCAACTCTTTGAATAAGAGTCTGCTCGATTTCACTATACAAGTATACTTTGGCAATCCCAAGTTTTATACTTACACAAATTTTAAACTTCGTGTCTTGCTCACGAGCTGCCCACCTCATGCATGCCTTGCACGATGGTCACTCTTACAATTTTCACTTCAGGTAGCACCTTCGTGCAGCCTCACATGAACCGTTCAACCGCGGGCGGGCACCTTCGTTGCACCTCTCACCCGAGTTCGTTTCACCATCGGGCAGGCGCCTTCGTGCAACCCTCCACTCGATTTCACCGTCGGGCGGGCGCCTTCGTGCACCCTCCACTCGAGTTCACCAACCGGCGGGCGGGCACCTTCATGCAGCCCACCACCCGCACGTTCAACCGACGGGCGGGCACCTCGTGCAACCCTCCACCCATTCCTTCGACCGACAGGCGGGCGCCTCATGCAACCCTCACCCGTATCACCAACCACGGGCGGGTGCGCCTTCGTACAACCCTCCACTCATGATAACAACCGCGTTCACTCGGCGGGCGCACCTTCGTGCGGCCTGCCTATCGAACCTGTTCACCAAACTCGTGCAACTCGTGTGAACCCGTGCGGTTCTTCTCCTCCATGCTTCTAACCTACTCCTCGCACCTCCTCCAAGATGCTCGAACTCGTCTAATGAATGACTTATTCGATTGTTTGTTGATGCCATTCGTCCACCTCTCATCCACCTATGTATATGGATGTGAGGTGTAGTTGTGCCATTCGGCCGACCTTCCTTCCATCGTGCAGCCGCCCTCCAACTTTGCGTTTAGCTTGCCCATGAGGTGGGTCGGCCTGCCCATCACACGGGGCCGCCCCCTCATCTCGCCCAACACTTCACCAATGTTTGGTCGGCTTGTGGGTGACTCGCCTAGCTCGTCCCCACCGTATAAACACACATCCAAGACTCCTCCCACGCACATTTTCACATTGCACGCTCGTTTGCCTTAGCCGCAACTCGCCAACTTTGCATTGGATGTACGTCTTGCCCATCGCACAGATTGCAGGTCCTTACATCCTCCTCCACCTGAAGTCATTGTGGTCCTCGACAATATACCACCCTGGTAACCATCTACCACCAAGATCATCATCTCATCAAGATAATTGTCTCATCCTTGGTCCATGATATCGACCAGTCCATACACTGCAAACATCCCTGCAACATATGTAAAACAACTGTCTCCACCATGTGTCGCCCCATCCTGTGAATTATCGTCAGATACTCCAACATAATGCCAACATCTCTCTGGTACATTGCTAGCCCTCATGACTCAAACTAGTCGAGTGATCAATCCAACTGTCACGCTCAAATCATAAGAATGCCCATCCTTATGTCTACACCAGTCTTTTCCCAAACTCTGCCACATCTTGGACTCACTAAGAATCTCACCCATGCTCAGGTCCATGGAAACTCCATCCCATTTGCAACATGTCATGATGCTAATGCCAAACCATTCCTGCACCATCTGTCATACCTGCTCAACCTATTTTTAAGGACTCATTGCCATGAGCAACTAACAATGAGCCCCATCTTCTATGTCATCTAAGAAGATGTAGAGGGAGTAGAGCTTGAAGGCTCACCCTCACTAATAATCTCAATCCATCTTTCAGGATCCTCTATCTCCATCCTTTGCAGATATGCAACCCGATCTTCCTCATGGACATTCGGTCTCACATAAACATCCTCGTCATCATCATCCTTAACCTCCTCTAGCCTTCTTGACAAATCCAAGATACTATCAAATAGTGTCCTAATAACCAATGACTGCTCGGTAAGCTTTGCCTCAATAGTAGACAATCGCTTACACACACCATCCAGGCGCTTCTCGTCCTCCATCTGCATCATTGCTAGTTTACAATCAGGCCTTGTCACACCAATGGTTGGAACACCAATGGGTACATCATCGTAAATGTACAACTTCTTCAAATGTGGAACAATCATAACATCATATTGTTTCAAGAATTCCATCCCTAGCACAGCTTCATAGTCATCAATCTGCACTATAGTGAAGTCGACTTTCCCGGTCCACTCACCTAGTGTTGTGTCCACCCTTTCAGCTACACCAAGTACAGAATCAGGAGGAGAATTCCCTGTCTTCATTTGTGCCTTCACCGGTACAAACTTCAGCCTAATCCTCCTCGCAACATCCTCACTTATGAAGTTGTGAGTAGCCCCACTATCCACCATAGTGAGTACATCAGCACCGCCAATCTTCATCCGAACATACTCCAAACTATTCCTCTCAGGATCTCTCCGAGCGACCACTTCCACAGCGGTAGCAGCTCCAAGAATCTGCATCATCCCCACATAAGCTTCTTCTTTCTTCGTATTAGACTGTGCAATAGGAACCACTTTCGGTCTTGAAGGACAATTCTTCACCGTATGTGGTTCAGCACATATCCAACACTTCAAGGCTTTCTTCGTCTTCGTTTTCTCATCCGATTTCGAAGCATCATCCTTCTTCTTTTCTTTCGGCTTATCGAACTTCTTCTTTTTCTCATTAGAAGTTTCGTCATAATGCTCCACCAAACGATCCACAACAACAAAAGCTTACTCAAGTGTCTTAATTTTCTGCCTCTTCACTTCATTGTGTGCCCAAGGTTTCAATCCAATAATGAAGTTGAACACCTTGTCCCTCTCCGCCATGTCAGGAAGTTCCATAACTGCACTTGCAAACTCCCATTGATATGTCTGTAGGTTCCCTATCTGCTTGATAAACTTAATCTTCATCTTTTCTTCCCATGTTTCATCTTGAGGACTGAAGTGGGTCTGCAAAGCCTTCTTCATGTCATCCCACGAAGCTATGTCATCAGCACTGCCATTGGCAATCTGATCCATTCTCCTTCGCCACCACATCTTAGCATCCTTCGTCAAGAATTGAGCAGCCACTTTCACCTTTGTCTCATCTTCGGATAGATCTAAGTGTTCCAAGTATTGCTCCATATCCCAGAGAAAGTTACCAAGAGTCTTCGTACTTCTTGTACCATCATAAGATTCCGGTTCCATGATCTTCACATGAGACACTCCTCCACCTGAGTTATGTCTCACAGCCTTCTTCAACACTGCGATCTCATCATTTGCTTCATCAACAGATTTCTGCAAGTTCAAGATTTCTGCCAAACCTCGGTCCCTTGCTTCTCCAATCTCCTTGACTTCATCTTCAAGTTGTGTACACTTAAAATCAGTGTACTCATGTTGAGTCCGGAGTTCATCGAGTTCTTCCCTCATCTTCGCATTCGCTTCTTGATCTTTCATGACCACGGCCATTTTTGCAGTCCAGTAAGACTCTAATTCCTCCATTCTTTCCAATATCCTTTCAATGAAAGCCTCAGTTGCATTGTGGTTAGATTCACCCGATACAACATGAGTTTCACCTGCCATTTTTGCTAACAACTTCCTTCTTTGTGATCTAGTATAGACCATCCACCAGCTTCACCAAATTCCTTGCAAAACTGAACCAGCCCTTGTTTCACTTGTGTGAAACCAGCTTTCTTCACCTGCAAGTACCGTTGTTTCCACTGCCACTTCATCATGCTTCTTCAACCCTAAATCAGCTTCAACACTTCAACACGAGAAACCTTACTCTAATACCAGCTGTCACGCCCCTACACCTGTGGTAGTCTTTCAACCGCTTATAGCAAGGTGCGGCACCACCGAACACTTTCTTTTCACCAATACTTATGTTCATGGACTACGCCTTAACATTCGATACTTAGTTTATTTTTCTTCACCAAGTATATTTATTAGCCTTTATACTAATGAACACCCATACACATTCATTATCCACAACAACTATACATAAATAACACAATTGCAACAGTATAAAGGGAGGGGCAACTCCCTGAATAAGAGTCTGCCCGATTTCACTATATTTTCAACTTTCATAAAAATACAAGTATACCTTGGCAACCCCAAGTTTTATACTTAGACAAATTTCAGACTTCGTATCTTGCCCACGAGCTGCCCACCTCGTGCACGCCTTGCACGGTGGTCACTCTTACAATCCACACTTAGCCGAATTTTCACTTCGGGCAACACCTTCGTGTAGCCTCACACGAACCGTTCAACCGCAGGTAGGCGCCTTCGTTTCACCTCTCACCTGAGTTCATTTCACCATCGAGCGGGCGCCTTCGTCCAGCCATCCACCCGAGCTCACCGTCAGGTGGGTACCTTTGTGCAGCCGTCCACCCGAGTTCACTATCGGGTGGGCGCCTTCGTTCATCCTCCACCTGAGTCTATTGCCACCACCTGCACGTTCAACCAACGGGAAGGTGCCTCGTGCAGCGCTCCACTCGTTCCTTCGACCGACGGGCGGGCGCCTCGTACAATCTTCACCTGTATCACCAACCGCAAGTGGGCGCGCCTTTGTGCGGCCCTCCACTCTTGATACCAACCGCATTCATCCGACAGGCGTGCCTTCGTGTGGCCTGCCTACCGAACCCATTCACTAAACTCGTGCAGCTTGTGCGAGTTTGCCCGGCAGGCGGGCGCATGAACCCGTGCGGTTCTGCTCCTTTACGCCTGCTCCTCCATGCTTCTAACCTGCACCTCGCACCTCCTCCAAGATGCTCAAACTCGTCCAATGAATGACTTGTTCGATTGTTTGTTGATGCTATTCGTCCACCTCTCATCCGCCTATGTATATGGATGTGAGGCGTGGTCGCGCCTTCCTTCCATCGTGTAGCCGACCTCCAACTTCGCGTTTAGCTCGCCCATGAGGTGGGTCGGCCCACCCATCACACGAGACCACGCCCTCATCTCGCCCAACACTTCACCAATGTTTGGTCAGCTTGTGGGTGACTTGCCCTGCTTGTCCCCACCGTATAAACACGCGTTCAAGACTCCTCCCATGCGCATTTTCACATTGCACGCTCATTTGCCTTAGTCGCAACTCGCCAACTTCGCATCGGATGTGCGTCCTGCCCGTTGCACGGATTGCAGGTTCTTACAAATAGTATATGAATTTGAAAAATTAAACAAGGTTGTATAACTAGCGTTCTCAGCCACTTAGTTTGATTATTGTACTTTGAATTCACAATAAATTTGTTTATGTATACAATTTTTTAGTATGATTATTGAACTTTGAAATTGACAAATTAAATGAATTTTATTTATGTATATAATTTTTTTTCTTTTGTATATCATTATGTGGTGCATTTTTTCACATTAATAAAATAGGTACCTGAGATTAATAAAATAGCATAATAGTGATAATGATTATTGGCATGGGCTGAGCATCTTTAAGGCATAGGAGAATAATGTTCATTTGTTTTTCAAATGCCCCTACATGGTGTAGGTATGGCAAAAATTGACACATACAATTGGTTTTCCATATATCAGTTTTGCCAATGTCGAGACTTGCATGATATGGTGGAGTTTTCAAAAACCTTATTGGAGAAGTAGTCCTCCTACTCTATTTTGGATGATATTGAAATGGAGAAATAGAAATATTTTTGAGAACTCACGTGACAACTTTAGTTTGGTTTATGATGGTACTATCTCTTCACATGCTATGGGTTTTTCTCATGATAATGGCGGTTGGATTTTTTGACGTGCGACATAGAATACACGTGGATGTTGATTTTGGGTTGGGATATCCAAAGAATATGCTTTTTGTGTACATTGGGTGAGCACTTGTTTGAATATAAAGGCAGAAGCAATGGCTCTATGGGGTCTGTTATGGTTTTCATACTTTCTCAATATCCTTGAAATACATATATTTGGTGACTCAAAAACCATTGTTCAACATGTTTTCGGTCATGCTAAAATTGAATAACATACATTGTTCCGGAATTCCTTGATTATGCATTTATAGGTAGGGAATTCAATCAACAAGCTAATTGATTGTCAACCATTGTCAAAGGAGGGTCTTTTGGTGCATCTGGATGATATGCACATTATGGGCAAGATGGGAGACACTACATTCGATGTGGGAGTGTTTCAAATCCATAAGTGATTATTGATGTCATGTTTTTTGATATTTTTGACATTATATGCTTATCTTCTATATGTTTATACATATCCATGGTCTTTATCTTACTACTGTGATGTTTATATTATAGAGTATATAGAACATAGGCTTTTCCCTCATGTAGAACAAAACAGAGCTTCATAACTGTTACATAGTTTTTGTTCACTGTATATTGTGACCAAACTTTCTGAGCCATCTCAACTAAAACTGATAAATTTATATGATGTATAATGATTTAGATGAGTAGCGATATCTAGCTCAAAATTAATATATTGTATTTAATATAGACTTTGGAATCACCATACATATATATTGTTTTTTGTTGTTGAAAAATGAAGCCATCATGTGCTAGTATCTGACATTAGTCGCATGTTCACAAAATACAATTGCCCTCAACGTTACAGTTTGATAGCATTACTTGATCAGATTATTAATAATTACGAAGAATGATGAAAGAAACAAAGAGAAACTAGAGCTTTAAACATCAATTACAGTTCCTCATCGTGCTAGGAAGTTGAAAGGAAAGAAAGAGTAGAGATAAAGAATAAACGGAGCTGCAAAAGATGGCCGATGTGCTTGTGGAATTTACATCAACATTGTAAAGGACCAGCATTATTCTATCTTCTGGAATGGAGGCTTAGGGACTAACAACAAAGCTGAGGCCATGGTTCTACATGGTCTTCTCATCTTGTGCTCTTTTTTAAATACTGGCCTAATTCAAATTTTCGGGGACTGCAAAATTATCATAGAGCATGTGACCCGAAAACAATCTATAAAAAACGACAATCTATGTGGATGGCCGCCCAAGATTTCAACATTATGGAAGCCTTCACTCTTCCCTATTTCACATATTAAGCGTTAACAAAATGAGGTGGCGGACTAGCTATCAAAGAAAGGCTGTGGCATCTGAGCATCACAGTAGAATCCAACAAATACTATATTCAACCTTTCTCCATACCGAATATATAGAATCGTATCTATCCTAGTAAGTTTCATGACCTTGTTCACTAAATCTCTATCATATGCTCGGGTATTATGTTTTGGCTCTTTACCTCTATGCATTAGAATCATATTTTCTATCAGTCTACATACTAGATCTATCAACTAATATACAGAGAATGAATCTGTGAATCTGTAGAGTATGGCTCCATCGTTTTTTCTCTTTTAGCCAGAAATATTATCTATTTCTCCACACTGCACATGAATTTCTATTTATAATATAAATAATATGCAACTTTTTCTTCTGGAAAAAACAATACTAAGGGAATGTTTCGGGATTATTATTACACTTGGAAAAACATGACTTCTCCATCTTTCAAGTTGCGTGCAAATGACGGAATATGTCGTGCCTTTTAACTGATAAGTGCCATTATTAGTTGTGAAAGTCGCTGATCGTGCAGCGCCATCTAGTTGTCAAGGTCAAGTTGGATTCTATTTATAATATAAATAATATGCAACTTTTTCTTCCGGAAAAAAACAATACTAAAGGGAATGTTTCGGGATTATTATTGCACTCTATTGTCCTTGGAAAAACATGACTTCTCCATCTTTCAAGTTGCGTGCAAATGACGGAATATGTCGTGCCTTCTAACTGATAACTGAAAGTCGCTGATCGTGCAGCGCCATCTAGTTGTCAAGGTCAAGTTGGATTCTATTTTTTGATTTATCAAGACAAGTGGGTTGTGATACGTCATGTGTGTCTTTTTGTGATTCACGGTCAAAGAAGAAAATGAATCTGAGAGTACATATGACCATACGAAAACAGTTCTATGATATCAGTATAAATTTAGTTTAATTGTTCTACGTTTACAGTTAGATCTGACAGATCGTCATATTTTCAAGTATAATCTATTATTGAAATAGACATTAGATAGGGGCCTGTGACAATTGTGGCTTTCTTTAGGAGTTGGAATAATTTGGATAGATTTTTATGATGCTGAATTCATTTATTCAGCATGTGAAAAAAATATATATATTTAACCAAAATTTGTTTACTGAAAACTACCATAAGTAAAATAATTAGACAAAGCCTAATTTAACTGTTTTAACCAGTTAGATTTTCCAGTATAAAAATTGAAAGTCATTGAGATTGTATAGATTTCTCTTATATGTAAAATGACATCAGTGCAAGTGTACGCGTAGTAAAGTGTTTTACATTTACAGTTATACTCACAGTGTCCTTCAGTATCTATCATCTATGGACAAAGTGAGCATTGCGATGTAAGGTTATTTTTATTTAACATCATCATGAGAATCAAGTCCGTGGTAATAGAGTTGATTGCAATTTAATTTCAAAGTAATATTTTTTTTTGGTTTATTATTTAGTTTTTTATTTTCAAAAGGAATAAATTAATTTATTCTCAATTTTATTTTAGGCTATAAAATATTTTCAACATTAAAAACTATTTTTATGTTTAAAGGATATAAATTTTGTTATTTATGTGATAACTTTTTGTTTATATAATGAAAAATAATTAGACCTTAATTTTATTGTTTTTTAATCTTTAAATTTTATATGATTTTAATTTAGTAAATGTATGTGTGTGAATTGATGAAAAAAGAAACTACTAAGATTCATACTGAATGCTTTTGGCTAAGAGATCTATAATAATGAGATATCCATGATTTACCCTCATTTTTACTTAATATACAAAGCATTATAGATTCCTCAAATTCTGCAGCCCCTAGTGTTACTCCATTTGTATAAAAGGTTATGAGATTGAAGTCATATTTATTTATTCTTAATGAATTTCCATTTTTTAAAATAAGGTATCTAAGTCATTGACACGAAAACAAAATATTTGAAATTATAAGCAAAAACAACTAATCCTTACCTCTTACTTAATAATTATGTGTTATAATTTTATTAAGTTGAACTTAAATTTCATTCAATCAATACAAGTATTAATTTATAAAACAACCAAAAATATATTAGGACTAATTAAATCAACATTAAACCTAAAAAAATAATTAAATTATTAAAAAGAATACAATAGTATTTTGATAATTTTTTTATAAGAAACACGTCCAACCTTCAAAAATTGATTTTCTATAGGTCAAAGTGCTATATCTCAAATAAATTTTGACACTGGTGCCACCACTCGATGAAACAATTAAATTTTCATTAGCCTCCAACCATGTACAATCATAAAGCCGACTAGCTCAATCAAATGTACAAACCTCAACAATCCCATTGGGAGTAACTCTGGCCATTTCTTTCATAATTCAAAGACACCTCAAAATACTTCAGTGCTTTACTGCACCTATAACAACTATGTAAACTATAGACATTTAAAAGCCTAGTTGGGGTGCGAGTGGGAGTGGGATAAGGATAGCTTATCAAATCTTGAGGAAGTGCATAAACACACTTATGCCAATAAATCTAAAGTTTAAGGGGTTTTCCCTAAATCCAAATTTTAGGGTGTATTTTGTACAATTAGTATGGATGCTATCTTAACCCATTTAAATCTGGATATGTGAAGTTTCAAAATGCTTATGACAAGTTCACAAAAATGAACAACATATTAAATTTGGAATTTGATATATGCACCAACCATGTTATTGTATAATAACCGTTTTTAAAATTTATAATTATATGTTTTCCTCCTTAAGGGATTATCCCACAAAGTTTTTAGTTGAGACAACAATTTTGCTATTGTGATTGTACAAAATTTGAACCTTTAACCTAACTAGTTATGAACATACAAATTCTAACTAGAAATAATACACAAATTCTAACCAGAAATAACTATGGGTGTTATATGACATTGAATTATACAACAAATTGACATGAATCATCTTGATAAAAGATCAATTGCATTCTCGTTTCTTAAAATAGAAATATTTCACCAAATTTTTTATTAGTGTTCCAAAAAAAGTATAGTAAAAAGGTATGGTAAAATGTTAGGCCACATATTGTATTGAAAAAAATTGACTTGAAAGATGAAAAATTCAAAGAGAAAACATTAGAAAGGGATAACTGAAGAAAATATAAGATTATGATAATGAAATATAAGATTATGATAATGAATTGATGCTCACGTACTTAATAATATTTAAATATTTGAACAAGGATTGATATGAATCTACTCACAAAACCATTTGAACAATTCATAATAAACCAAGCTTGTTAATTTTCAATTTGCATTAACAAAATAAATCATGTTTTGACAATGGAGGCATACCTTAATTTAAAAAAATGGTGTCATATCCTCCTCTTGTTCCATTTCTACACAATACCCACAACACCAAAAACATTGGGCCAAGCGGAAGAGGCTTTTTAGAGATCTCAATCAGTAACACCCACGATGCGAACAACATAAATTTGCAACACCACAATGTGAACAACATCAATGAGCGCCTTCACTTTTAGATAAAAGTGTAAAATTAATCAATACAAAACCTCCAAGCATGGAGGGAGGTTTAGTTGAAATTTAAACAGGTTGCATGTTATATTTAAAATGGAAGGTTATGTCTTCTTCAGACTTCTGATTTTCCACAATTATAAATGGTACATATTTGTATTTGATCATATGAAATATCCACTGCTTCATCGTTAGCATGAAAAACACAATCCAATAGAATAATAACATTGGCCCAAATACTTGTAAATCATAAGAGCGATTATCTAAATCATAGCAGCGATTATTTAAGATTCTACTATAACAATGCGGAACAATGATTCTTTACTGTTTCCTTTTTTTTTTTGATGAAAGAGCATTAATAGAATAAAGCTACTACCTCAACTTTCAATGGTTATGCATGACAGCTATGAACAGTAATTCTGTATGTGCGGCATCAAATTAATTATGGTAAAGAATCATAAAACTGGATACCCAAGAAGAATACCTCCAGCCATTGATGTTAAACACGATCTGATGCCTCAAGAATAACAGTCCCTTTGGATTGATAAAAAACAACAGTAGATTTCTTTTGCAAACGATTTGAAATCTGGTTAAATTACTGAAAAGAGTCTGAGCCTTAGTTTCCTCTTGGCCTCAAAATTAATCCTTCACGCTTCTAGGAGTGGACACACTCCTCAACCTTACGAACAACAGTTTATTGAAAGGATGGTGTTGTCTACGCAAACGTACAAGCACCAGCGGGATCACTGTAATTCATAGGCTCATGGCAGCATGAAAATGAGAGAAGGGAACTATAAAATCTAGGCACAGTATCCGTAGGAGACATAACAACCTTAGGCAAACAGAAAACAAAAGAACACAGATAATCTGGAAAGCACTTCCAAGCTCTGCTCTCTCAACTAGATGGTGTAAAAACTGAAGGGGATTGAGATGCTAGCTTGGGGACCAAACAGATGAATTTATAGCCAAGCTTCCATCAAGCTTCTAATGGCTATGTGTCAGGTCTTCCACAGATCAAGGTAGAGAACTCCAGATGGAGTAATAGACCACTTCAGAAGCTCCCAACAAGAAAATTAATTAACTGCAGTTGATTTCCTTAATTTAAGGAAATTACTGCAGTTGGTTTCCAGAAATTAAGGAAAGACTGCAGTTTACTACCATAATTGTAGGCAGCAGTTGGTAAAAATTTAATGGAGCTTAACATTCTCCCACTTGGTCCATACTTCCAAACTTAACGTCTCAACTTAAAACCCATTGACAATCTGTATTAAGTAATAGATACATGAATCATGGCGATAAGTCCTCTAATGACGAGTATTATCTTCCATGTATTACTATGTAGTTATTCTTATTATAATTTATGTGGCAACAATTTCTTAATGAATAAACCTTATGTTTATTCTTGGTCCTTCTTAAATGAATTTTTTCAAATCCACTTAAGGTGCACATAAATATGAGAAAAAACATCACAATAATTAAGAATTTCATTTAAAATAACATTGTCCATACAATGAGAAACTACATAATGGAACCAAGTCCCATGTTCATTACATGATCCTTGAATTTAAATGATGGCATGCCCTTAGTCAAAGGATCAGCGATCATCAACTCAGTGCTGACGTGCTCAATGACCACTTTCTTTTCTTTAACACGTTCCCTTATAGCTAAATACTTAATGTCGATGTGTCTATTTCAACTCCCACTTTTGTTGTTTTTAGCCATAAAAACAACAGCTGAATTATCACAATATATTCTTAATGGCTTAGTGATAGAATCCATAATTCTAAGCCCAGAAATGAAACTCTTAAGTCATACACCATGTAAAGTAGCCTCAAAACAGGAGATGAACTCGGCTTCCATAGTGGAAGTGGCAATCAAGGTTTGCTTGGCACTCCTCCATGATACAGCTCCACCGGCCATCATAAAAATGTAACCTCATGTTGATTTGTGTGAATCAACACATCTAGCAAAGTCAGATTCTGAGTAGCCAATTACTTCCAAGTTGTCCGTCCGTCTATACATAAGCATGTAGTCTTTGGTTCCTTGAAGGTACCTCATTACTTTCTTTGCAACTCTCCAGTGGTCTAAACCTGGATCACTCTGATATTGTCCCAACATTCCCACAACAAATGCAATATCAGGTCTTGTGCAGACTTCAGCATACATTGGGCTTCCGACAGCAGAAACATATGGAATGTTCTTCATTTGTTCCCTTTCAAAGTCATTTTTCAGGCATTGGTTGAAATTGAACCTATCACCCTTCACAATGGGAGCTACACTTGGTGAACAATCCTTCATCCGAAATCTCTCTAAAATTTTATTAATATAGGTTTCCTATGACAGACTCAAGATGCCTCGAAATCTGTCTCTATGGATCTTAATGCCAATGACATAAGATGCCTCACCCATATCCTTCATATCAAAATTTTTAGAGAGGAATTGTTTCACCTCATGTAGCAAACCCTTATCATTGGTTGCTAGCAAAATGTCATCCACATATAAAACAAGAAAACAAATTTTACTCCCACTAACTTTCAGGTATATACATTGATCCATAATGTTTTCTACAAAACCGAAAGAAGAAATTACATTATGGAATTTCAAATACCATTGGTGGGATGCTTGTTTTAAACCATATAATGACTTCTTGAGCTTGCAAACCAATTGCTCACCATCACTAGAGGGGGATCCTTCAGGTTGTTTCATGTAAACCTCCTCCTCTAGATCTCCATTAAGAAAATCCGTTTCGTTGCAACTCCAAGTCAAAATGGGCTACTAATGCCATAATAACGCACAAGGAATCTTTCTTAGATACAGGAGAAAAAGTCTCCGTGTAGTCGATTCCTTCTTTCTGAGTGAATCCCTTAGCAACAAGTCTTGCCTTGTATCTCTCAATGTTGCCGAATGAGTCTTTCTTTGTCTTAAAGCCCATTTGCATCCAATGGCTTTTGCACCATTAGGCAACTCAACAAGATCCCAGACTTCGTTACTCTTTATGGAATTCATCTCTTCCTTCATGGCATCGTACCATAATTCTGATTCTTTGCAACTCATGGCTTGTGAAAATGACTCGGGATCATTTTCGGCTCCAATGTTGTAGTCAGATTCTTGTAGATACACAACATAATCACTAGGAATTGTTGATTTCTTTGGTCTAGTAGATCTTCTTAATGTTGTACCATCATCTTCCTGAGAAGTATGTGGTTCAACTTGTTGTTCAAAAGTTCTTGGCAACTCTTGAACTCCTTGATCTACTTGAATATCGTCAACAGCTTGTGGAACTTCAACGATTGGTTGTTCAACACCAGTTTGTACTTGAGGGGTGCTCTGAACAATAATCAATCTATCACTTGAAGTGGAAGGTTGAGATTCTGAATGATCCTTCTCAGAAACTATGTTTCTAGTTTGATCGCTCCCACTGATCAAGTCATTTTCAAGAAACTTCGCATTTCTTGGTTCCACAATCCTAGTGCTGTGAGATGGACAATAAAATATGTAACCTTTAGACCTTTCAACATATCCAATGAAATACCCACTAATGGTCCTTGGGT
>APFE030339234.1:1176-12306 GCA_000404065.3 Pinus taeda
CTAGCTACTAAAGGGAAGAAAGTCAAGCATCTTTACTTCACAGAGCACAGAGCACACGCTAATATGCACAGTCCTAAATCAAGCCAAGCATTCAAAATGGAAATGCACATGCATGTATTGGTTTTCAACGCTCTTAATGTAAATGCCGCTAAGAAAACTATGTGCAAAACTGAATTACTTTTAAAGCGACTGTACTCAACAAGATTCTTTTTCAAAACAAAGTGAAAGCAAGAGAGACACTTTGGGATTTTGAAATGGAAATTGATTTTCGACACTTTAAAACTAGTAATTCAAATCCTATGCAAGAGTAACTGTATAATCAACTATCTAAAACAATGGAATTGCTTTCTAAGACTGAAAGCGATAGCTACGACACTTTCAGATCTAAAGACGACTGTTCGACTATGCTACTTTTTGCAAAAGAGAACTAAAACGACGCACAATACATAAAAAACGTTTATAGTTATTTGCACTAAGGAGACGGAATAATGCAAGAGAAGGGGGTATTCACAGAAGTACACTAATTACAGACAACAAAAACTCTTGAATAATACTGAAAACAGTGAGAAAAATCCACAGTCGGAGGGTAAAATCAATCCTCCCTGACTATCGCACCTGTTACACAGTGAACTCAGTATGCAGCGCACCTACTCCATTCGGGAAGTGCGATGCATACAGGCTGCCTTGAAGGCAGGGTGCGATGGTTATAGTGCGAGACTTTGAATGAGATTTCACTCATAGTTTGTAGTTTAGTTCAGGTGTTTAAGCTGAATAATTATAGGTCAATGTATGAAAAACACAGGGGTGATCTAAGAGGTTACTAGAGCCACCATTCAGGGCAATTAGATTGCTTGCAGATCTATTGTTTAATTTATAAACAAAACACGGAGATTGACTAAAGCAACATTGATCTGCGTTGAATTTGTATGACAAATGCAGTTCAAAGGCTAGCTGGCTTGACTTCAGGCTCCGTCTGTATGTTTATAAAAGAAACAAGGATAGATAGGCTAACAAGTAATCTAGTCGCTTCCCAGCGGAGTTGCCATTTTGTTATACGGGAATAGTGTCCACATGGATGCTGCTATTCCCACTAAGATGGGTGGCTATCTTAGAAACAAACAATCAAAGTCTACTAGTGATTCCTTTTATGAAAATATATGAGAGGAGCACCTGAGTCTTGCGCTCGATTTCCTCTCCTTCTTGATAGAGTTTTGCCGCTTGCTCTTTGTCTGCTCAGCTTCAAAAGGACCTGTAGAATCACAGAAACATACTACTATGCAAGAAACAAGGATCTAAGTTCATAAATAATGTAGGATCAAATGTGCATTAACCGTATACAAGCATATATAAACAAGTACACAAGAATATGGAAGGAAACAAGAATAACTTTATTCAGATGAAAAGTAGCAAGAAGATTACAACCATGTGCTCTGACCCAGCATCATCCTCCAGCTAATAAGCCCTTCTTCAACTCAAGCAAAGCTAGATCACCCAACACTTGTGAATGTACACCAGAATACCAACATCACTTCTCTATAAGATACAAAATTCTATCCTCTGGATCTCTGTGATGAGGGATCCATATATAGATGATTACAGAGAGGTGAGTCATCTTTTGGGATCTTGATTAGTGTCCTCTCTCTAATATTTGCTGCTTCCACTTGGAGAATGATGATCTCTTACTCATCCCTGGTCGAAAATGGAGTGGAAAGTGTCAGAGGGGAAGCTTCTGGAAGATACCATGATCTTCCACCTCACATTTTTGTCCCTGCCATTTGTCCATTCCCGACCATCGCACCCTACAGCGGAGAAAAACAGTATGCATCGCACCCTGTACATTGGGAAGGTGATATGCATCGCACCCTCTGCATTGAGCTTTCAGTATGGTCCAATTTTGACCATTTATGAGCAGTTTTAAGTGGAGAACTTCTGGGAGATGATGTAATCAATTGACCTTGTTCCTTTAGGCAGTGAAGCAACACTTTTAGGTACTTAGGAGCCCTCAGTTTATGGACATTTGTGATTGGGGTTGAAGTGCCCAAAAATGTCTATAACAAGGGGGAAAATTAGGCAATTTACTTACAATGTTGAAAAATCTATTTCTTTGTTGAAAACTTATCCTAATTTAAAATGTTGAATTTGCATTGAAGACTTATCCATCAAAAATGTCGATTAGTCATCTTGAAGTCATCACCTTTTCTAACATATCTTTGAGCCATTGCTCAATGTAATATAGTAAAGGTGAAATGGTAACTTTTTATTTTTATTTTTTATTTTGTAAGTCAGTAAAAGTATATTAATTCACAAAGTTACATAAAATGCAAAGGTCTATATGACCAGATAGACCATTCTGCTTTTCGCTTGGTCGATCAAAAGTTGTACTGAAGACTATAGAAGAACTGGCCTACAAACTGAGAAGACAGGCCTGACCAAGACATAGACAAAACAAACTAACTGAACTTTCCATATAGTATGAAAAACTAGAAGGGGCTAGCCATGGAGGGCTGCCTGAACCAACATGTGTCCGGGTAAGTAATGTGGTGATCAATCCCATAGTTGGCCAGACAATCAGGCATCACATTTGTCGTTCTTCTTACTGCTTGCAGAATGATTCCGTTGAGGCTTGAGAGGTGCTTTTCTATGAGCTCTATGACCTTGGCCAACCTCCAGTGCTTCGTTACCTTACCCGGTTTCGCACCCACCTGCAGTTTCCTTGTAGCATTGATAGCCAAAAGAGAATCCCCTTCCACCATTGTAGTTCTTGTTCCCAGGCGAATTAGTATTCAGAGCCCTTTCTCTAAAGCCGCGAATTCCATCTTATTGTTGGTGCCTTCTCCCATAAATTGACCGAAAATATGTTGAATGTCACCTTTGTAATTTCGGCGGACACCTCCTATACCCGTCGGTCTAGGATTGCCTCGAGAGGCCCCGTGAAAGTTCAGTTTGTGAAAGCCTGTTGGTGGTGGTAGCCAAGCATTCATGGAGGGGCCTTGTTGTTGTCACAGTTTAGACGAACTGGAGATGGTACCTGCCTCAATTCCAAACTTCTGCAGAATTTGTAAGTTAGTCGCCGATAGATCCTTGTTCTGTTTTGCTTTCCATCTGGTAAGAGCCGTTTCCCTCATGTTTTGCAGTATGGTGGATCTGATAAACTCTATGGTTTTAGCTTCATTTTGAAACACTCTTCTATTTCATTCTTTCCATACCGACCACACTATGAACCCATGGATCGATTTCCATAATGTATTGACTGTTTGGGATTTGGAAAAATTACTTCACCAATTTGCTATGCTTTCCTGTAATGAGTCTCTGTTCCTGTCCGTACTCTTGAAGATGGTTTCCATCTAGTTCCAAAGGTTTTCTGTCCAGTTACACATATTGAAGAGGTGATTCATTGATTCCTCCTCATTTTCACACAGGGGGCAATGTGAGGGGCCTATGAACCCTTTTTTCCGGAGGTTCTCCGAGGTAAGAGTTCTTCGGTGCATCAAAAGCCATAGAAATGTTTTAATCTTCGGCCATAGTTCAACATCCCATACTCTGTTATACCAATTAACTTTTCCCCCTTGGTCTCTTTCTTCTATACAGACTCTTGGTTCTTTGAGGGAGAAGGTTTTTATACGGGAATAGTGTCCACACGGATGCTACTATTCCCACTAAGATGGGTGGCTATCTTAGAAACAAACAATCAAAGTCTACTATTGATTCCTTTTTGAAAATAGATGAGAGGAGAACCAAGAGGGCCAACCTGAGTCTTGCGCTCGATTCCCTCTCCTTCTTGATAGAGTTTTGCCGCTTGCTCTTTGTCTGCTCAGCTTCAAAAGGACCCGTAGAATCACAACAACATACTACTATGCAAGAAACAAGGATCTAAGTTCATAAATAATGCAGGATGAGATGTGCATTAACCATATACAAGCATATATAAACAAGTACACAAGAATATGGAAGGAAACAAGAATAGCTTTATTCAGATGAAAAGTAGCAAGAAGATTACAACCATGTGCTCTGACCCAGCATCATCCTCTAGCTAAGAAGCCATTCTTCAACTCAAGTAAAGCAAAATCACCCAACACTGTGAATATACACAAGAATACCAACAACACTTCTCTATAAGATACAAAATTCCAGCCTCTCCCCCCACCTTGATCTCTGGGATGAGGGATCTATATATAGATTTTTGCAAAGGTGTGAGTCAGCTCTGGGTTTTTGATTAGTGTCCTCTCTCTGATAGTTCTTGGTTCCACTTGGAGATTTCATTGATATCTTACTCATCCTTGAGCGATTTCTGAGAGGCAAGTGTCATATGAGAAGTTTCTAGAAGATTCCTTGATCGTCCACTTAGCGAAATGTCTCCGCCACTTGTCTATTCTTGTCCATCGCACCATGTAAAAGGAATTTCAGTATGCATTGCACCTCCCGTGTGTATTAGGTGATATGCATCACACTTCCTACACTGGGCATTCAATATGGTCCAGTTTTGACCATTTCTGAGCAGTTTTTAGTGGAGAACTTATGGGAGATGATGTAATCAGCTGACCTTGTTCCTTTAGGTAGTGAAGCAACACTTTTAGGGACTTAGGAGCCCTCAGTTTATGGACATTTATGATTGGGGTCGAACTGCCCAAAAGTGTCTATAACAATTTCCCCCTAAAGCATGAGGTTGTTAATCTTGCTGATGTCAGGTGAAATGCTTTACTATGAGGATCCAAAGTTTTTCCGAGATGGGAGGCGACCTGTAATAAGATACAATACAATACATTATCTTGACAACATTTTTTCATGATCTAGCTGAGATGGGCATTCCCATGCTCAGCTTTATAAATTCATTCTCATGTACATAAGACAGACAATCGTCTGTGTGACAGACTGATGATATGGAGTCATCATCCTTTGATTTAGATGATCATCTGTTCGACAATGATGTACATTTGATGTCTTTATATTCCTGAATATATCGTAGCCGAGATGGATGAAACTAGATCCAGGGTCTTCAAAACTCGTTCAATATTCACTCGGAGTACAAGTCGATCCATGTGAAAAATGTTCTAGAGTCGAACATGGAAAGACATCGCTTGACTACCAGCCAATGATATAAGATGTTAACAGGCGCGAGAGGAATCACCAATAATGAAAATGACCCTCAAGGTACTACAGTACAATTCACGTGGTGTGAAAAAGGACTTGGTGTCGAGACACACATAAATATCTTCGTCGAGAGGCCATGTGAAGAAACCTGTCGCCGAAAGTGAGAAACTTGCCCATTGAGGCATGCAAGCTTCAAAGTACTGAAAGGGTTATTCCTAAGTCAACTTCTTGGATAATGAGCTGATGTCGACAAGAAGTGACCCATCACAGGAGGGCCTTAATGAATCCCACATCAACGACATGGAATGAAGCAAATGCTTTTTGAGGTGAAAACAATCTGACGATACAGGGTTCAGGGTGGCGATCATGAAGAAATGGAGTATGAAGTATTGCAGTGGGTGAGACACAGGTGAATTGTCTAAATGACTTCTCTTGAACATATCAGTGACATTGACAATGGATTGGTAGCGTTAACCCCAAATATGGATGGTG
Source organism: Pinus taeda (assembly GCA_000404065.3). Taxonomy (NCBI): domain Eukaryota; kingdom Viridiplantae; phylum Streptophyta; class Pinopsida; order Pinales; family Pinaceae; genus Pinus; species Pinus taeda. Next base: position 6,757 of record APFE030339234.1, read on the forward strand.
TGATGGACCAATGGTGATGACCAGTGAACAGAACAACCCAACCCGGCATGGATGCGGAAGGAAAGTGTCAAGTTCAAGAGTGACTTGCTACCAATAAAGTTTCTTCAAGTTTTCTTCCCAATTTTCCCCAGTAATTGCTGACTAGTACCTCTTTATTTTTGTCAAGCTTGAGGAGGATAACATATGCTTGTTCTATAATCCACCCTTTGGGCGAACATGTCGCTATATTTTAGCGAGCCTAGCAACAGTGAAACTCGTTCTCGTCCATTTGGATGAGTTTGTTGCTATTCGGTTTTAATGCGTTTAATGACAAAGATAACTCGGTCTCTTTCAATTTTAGAGAGTCTGAAAGAAACAGAAAGGAGACTCCAATGATTCTTTTTCTTCATATAATCCCTTAAGTTTGAAAAACCGTAAAATAATACAAAAGGGATGAATTTTCGATAGTTATAATGAGCCGAACAAGACAAGCCATCAATCTTTTTATGTAATAATCCCTCAGGACCAAAAAGATTAAAATCTAGAGGATGGATAGCACTTCCAATGCCTTTAATGAGCCGGAGAGGCCAATCGCTCGGCAATCTTTTCATATTTTACAAGTCAGGTGAAAAGAGCTTAAAGAAGACTCGTTTTCGAGGAATGAGTGATGGTTTTGGGTAGTAGCTGATTCCAGGTAAGATTTGGAATTTTCCAATCACGACAGTGTCACAAGGATGGCTAATAGAATCACTCTTAGCAGATGTTCCTCGAAGGGGTAAACAATCATATGGGGGTGAATGATCGGCTGAAAACAGAGTGGAGGTAATGGCGAGAACACAACCAACGCTCAAAAGCTAGCGATAAGGCATTCACAATCGTTATTTACTGGTTCATTTTTTAATGAGCTTAAACGCTAGGGGAAACATTTGCTCATGACTTATGTTTATTTTTAATGAGCTTGAACTATGTGCTAAAACTGCCCGTGGAGGGTTTATTTTTTAACGAGCTTGAACCCTGCGGTAACATTTCTCACCAGTCGTATGATAAGAATGTCTCATTCAAGATGCTATTTTGAAGTGGCTTACATCTCTCAAGCTTTGCCACAGATCCTTTCTTTATGCAAGTTAGGAAACAACTAGCCTTATGAGTTTAAAGGGTTAGGGGTCCTACAAATTAAAAAAATAAATAGCCTCTCTTCACTTGCATGCACCTAGGCATAGCAAAAAATTTTCAGGTTACCACGAAAGTTCCATCCGCGTAGCAGATAAAATGCTTCCTTGGTGATGTCTATCGAAATAGGTAAAGGTGAGTGGCGCAGACAAATTCCACTCACATAAATTTAACGAAGGTATCTTATTCCAGCCTTATCCCATTTTCCTGTAAGGATGGGCTCGTCAGACTAGTCATATATCCCCCGCGGAAACCTACTCTATACCCAAGGTTTACCTGCCGAAACAGACCAGGGTGCATGCCCCCTGGGTTTCAGTCACACCCTCCTAAATCACTCACGCTCATCAGGTGGATGGACTGGAGACCGATGAGACATTTCTTGCGTGAAAAGACCATTTAGGGATGGAATTTGACTATTTGCGATGTGTGAACCGGGGAATGACATTTGGTCTAAGAGCTTGACCATTCTGCCTTCGTGCGGAAAACACATTACTCTAAAGAGTGAGGAGACGATGGCTCCCATGCAATAAATATAGTTTTGTCCAAGGAGTAGATTGTAATCTAAAGGTCCTTGAACTACCATTATGTTCATGTGAACAATTTTCCTTCTCAAAGTAATGGGCACATTTGGAAGGATCCCTAAAGGTCGACTGGTTCCTTTGTCGAAGCCTATCAAATTTCTCATTTCAGGCAAAAGCGATGGTGAAGCGCTTTCCAGGAAGTTGAGGAAAGGATACTCACGGAAGCCCCTTCATCGATGATGGTACCAACCATGACCATTCTGTAAGCTTGTACAATGATTCTGAATGGTATACTAGCTAGTAAACGGGGTCTGCCTAGTAGATTCCACTTGAAGGAAATGACTAGGTTGCTTGGTGGTGGGACCGGATAGATGGCCGGATATGACTCTGATGAACTTCCTTCCTGCGATAAAGGAACGAGAGGACTGCCCCCAAGTTCATCGGAGTCTGTGTTGATGAAAAGAATTTGAATGGTGTCGTTCTCTTTCTCTTCAGTGACGGTATCATTCAAAGATGAACACTCTGAAGGCGAGACCGGGTCAACTGCTGTCTCGACCTTTTGACTTTCGTCTGGTATGGATTCAGAGGGTTCATTTTCAATGATAGATGCTTCAGCCAACCACAATGATGGGCCAGCCGGATTTTCAACCAGTGGTGGACTTGCCAATATTTTTTTATATCCAGGAGGAAGTCATAGCGGTGAAACTGGACAATCATCCAAAACTCTTTTAGCCTCGTCAAGGAAGGGACAATGGTGGACGGCGTGATTTCCTTCACACAACTTACAAGGAAATTTGGGATTCCTTTTCTTTCCATGTGCTTCACTTTCACTGGTTGATGGTGTGCATTCAACATGATCGTCAGAGGTTGATGCCATCGGATTGTGCAAACGAGGAGACCAGTCCCTTAAGATCCGAGGGATGCAAGGACAATCTTGGTGATAGTGGTCTCCATTGCAAATGACACAAGGAGATTTAGGTTTCGACAGTGCGGTGTGAGGATTTTCGCTAGATGATGCTTGGTTGCCCCCTTTTGATTTTGGTTCCTTTTTCTTCTTTTCCTTTTTCTCTTTCTGCTCCTTCTTCTTCTCAGTTGCTTGATTTTTAGCTTTATCGACTTTATCAAGCGAAGAGGAAGGAGGAGAGGGAGAATCAGACAAAGTAGAAGGTTGGGAGGAAACTCTAGTGTCGTCTAGTTGCTGATTTGACTGTTCAGTAATTATGGGATTCTGAACAACAGAGGTAGAGAAGAGCCAGACAGGAAAACCAATTTTCAACCCCGGAAGTGACAAAGTGGCCATATGGGGTGCACCAACATCTCCCCAAGAGGAGAAGGGACTAGGATTTCCTCCAAGGGGAAATCCTTGGTTGGTAGACTCCATTTTCTCAACCTAAAGACCAACGGGGGAATTTGTGATGTTATTCCGATTAAAATAAATTTTAGACCCTTTGACACAACTTGTTTTTTCAATTTTAAAGAGTCAAGAAAGGACAAAAGATGACTCTAGTTGCCTTTGATTTTTATTGAGCCTGAAGTGACAAGCGCTCAGAGGACCTTTTCCTTTAAGGAGTCTGAAAGGAGCAAAATGGACTTCTCTGGATATCTAGGCAGAGAGGATTACCAAACCAATCGCAAAACTGCAGAATAGTTTTTACGGTACAACAGTCAATCTTCCCAAATGCTGTGTTCAGTGCATTGCGATCGATAGGGCGGCAGACACGGCTTCCTAAGAATAAAGGATGCAACCTATTGTGGTCTCCCAATATATACTCGAAGGTACGTGGGAGCACAAGTCTGTACTAGCACTTGCTGTCTCAGAGTGGAGGAATCACCCAACCGACACTGAAAACAATAGTTACCAGGTTTTACGACATTGGAATACGTCTCTAGCCTAGTGCTTTAGATGTTGTGCGTTAAGTTCCAAAGCGTTGTTAGATTCATTAAATTTATTTTAAGTTGATCTTTCTTAACAATTTTCCTTTCAGGTTCACCACGTGATGTGTATTTAATTCCTAAAATGCAGTCTAAGATGATAAACGAACATTTAATCTTCCTTCAGCAATGAAAATCCTAGCTATTAAGGAAAGAAAGTTAAGAATCTTTCTGCAAAGAGCACAGAGCACACACTAAATGTACAGTCCTAAATCAAACCAAGCTGTCGAAATGCAAATGCACATGCATGTATTTGTTTTCAGCCTTCTTAATGTATGAATGATGATAAGAAATCTATGTGAAAATTTGAATTACTTTTAAAGTGACAATACTCAACAAATTTCTTTTTCAAAATGAAGTGAAAGCAAGAGAGACACTTTGCGATTTTGAAATGAAAATTGCTTTTCGACACTTTAAAAACTACTAATTCAAATCCTATGCAATAGTAACTATATAATAGACTATTAAGAACAATGGGATTGTTTTCTAAAACTGAAAATGACAGCTATGACACTTTCAGATCTAGAGACGATAGTTCGACTATGCTACTTTTTTGCAAAAGAGAACTGAAAATGATGCACAATACATAAAAAACACTTACATTTATTTGCACTAAGGAGGTAGAATAATGGAAGAGAAGGGGGTTTTCACAGAAATACACTGACTACAGATAGAAAAAATCTTGAATAGGACTGAAAACAGTGAGAAAAAACCACAGTCTGAGGATAAAGTTAACCCTCCCTGACCATCGCACCTGTTACACAGTGAAACCAATATGCAACGCACCTACTGCACTCGGGAAGTGTGATGCATACAGACTGCCTTGAAGGAAGGGTGTGATGGTACCAGTGTGAGACTTTAAATAGGTTTTCACTCACAGTTTGCAATTCAGTTCAGGTATTTAGGCCGAGTAAGTAATGCTCAGTGTATGTAAAACACAGGGGTGATCTAAGGAGGTTACAAGATCCACCACTTAGGGCAATTAGATTGCTTGCATATCTATTGTTTAGTTCATAAAAAAAACGCAGAGATAGACTGAAGCAGCATTGATCTACTTTGCATTTGTATAAAAAATGCAGTTCGAAGGCTAGATGGCTTGACTTCAAGCTCCGTATGTAAGTTTATAAAAGAAACAAGGATAGATAGGCTAACAAATAATCTAGTCGCTCCCCAATGGAGTCACCATTTTGTTAGCGGGAATAGTGTCCACTCGGATGCTACTATCCCCACTAAGATGGGTGGCTATCTTAGAAACAAAAAAGTAAAGTCTACTTTCATTTCCTTTTATGAAAATAGACAAGAGGAGAACCAAGAAGACCAACCTTAGTCTTGCACTCGATTTCCTCTCCTTCTTGATAGAGCTTCGCCGCTTCTTCTTCGTCTGCCCAGCTTAAAAAAGAACTTGTGGAATCACAACAACATACTACTATCGAAGAAACAAAGATCTATATTCATAAATAACACAAGACCAGATGTGTGTTAACCATATAAATGCATATATAAACACAATAACATGGAAGGAAACTAGAATAGCTTTATTAAGATGAAAAGTAGCAAGAGGATTACAACCATATGTTCTGACCCAGCATCATCCTCCAACTAAGAATCCCTTCTTCACCTCAAGCAAAGCTTAGATCACCCAACACTATGAATGTACACTAGAAAACAAACAACACTTCTCTATAAGATACAAAATTCCAGCCCCTGGATCTCTGTGATGAGGGATCCATATATAGATGATTAAATAGAGGTGAGTCATCTTCTGGGATCTTGATTATTGTCTTCTCTCTGATAGTTCCTGCTTCCACTTGGAGAATGATGATCTCTTACTCATCCCTGGTCAAAAGTAGAGAGGCAAGTGTCAGAGGGGAAGCTTCTGGAAGATTCCATGATCTTCCACCTCACATTTTTGTCCCTGCCATTTGTCCATTCTCGACCATCGCACCCT
>APFE030339234.1:23667-57259 GCA_000404065.3 Pinus taeda
ACATGCCACAGACAATTTTCACTTGTTATAGAAGTATGTGAAAACATTGCAATAGTTATTCTGCAACATTTATAGATCGGTGGGACATGAAGAGTGTACCTGTAGGAGCTATGAATTGATGATGGATAGAAATCCCACCGACACGGTTTAGGCCGAAACGTAGCCCCTTGAGCAGAATGCAGGGATGGTGCGGACAAGGTCGAGGCAAAGGAGGACCTGGTAGAGGTCGAGGACAATTGATTTGCTACAATTGCAGAGGACTAGGACACTATTCCTATGATTGCACTAATCCAATGCATCCATCATGCAAGTACTGCACACTGTTTGATCATGAAACAAAAGGTTGTCCTATGCTGATAGCTAGAATACGTGAAAAGGGGTGCTACCACCTCCCCTGACTCAAAACCTATAGATGATGAGGTTTTAGCTGTGTGAGGAAGATCCGAACATAAATATAGTGCCCCGACATCGAATCACGATGGGAGATGACAAGGGGAAACAATCAGAAGATAGTACCTGGGTTCGCAAAGCCCCAATGAAGCAAGATGAGTTTGATTTGGAGCACACTTAGGAAACCTTCATGGAAGCTAAGAAGAGCTTTGTTGATGCCTCCACTTTAGGAAGCAATGATAACCCTGAGGTTAAGATGGACCCCTTTATGTTCACAACATTCCTGCAAACCTGTATGAAGTTACTGTACGACAGTAAGGTTGTGCAAGGGTTACAGGAACTTATCAATAGATGTGCTGGGATGGTGCCAGGTGAATTGCGTGTAGTCCACAAGATTGGAAAGCATAAGACAAGGACGAGGCATGAAATGAGACACACTTATCAGATAGGAGAATATGGAATTGATCAAGTCATTCTGGATTTTGGATTAGATGTGACTGTAGTACCAAAATAGACATGGGAGAAAATGGGGAGACTTGTGCTGCAATGGTCTCCAATTCAGCTAAGGATGGCAAATTAGCAGAAAATCATACCCATGGGGTGATTGCAGGGAGTAACCATGGATATTGATGGAGGGATGTTGATGACGATAATCCCTACCTTACGCTCTTGGGAATTGACTGGGCTACTGATATGAATGGGGTAATCAATCTGAAGAAGCAAAAGATGATCTTTGAGAAGAAATCACTATGCGTAATAATACCCCTAGATCCTGCTAAAGGACCACGCTATACGGAACCAGTCCGCGACTATCAGAGTGATGATGATGTGGACTGAATCTACAAGATAATAGCATGAGATCAAGACTAGGTGAGTCCCACCGCGGATGGGCGGATTACATGGGAGCGTGAGAGCTCCTGCACTTCAGATTCCAACGAAGAAATAGAATGCTAATAGACTTGGTTACATGAAGTAACTACGATGAATTGCAACATGATGACCCAGTCACTGCACTGCGTGTTGATAGAAGTAAGAAATCTACCTACTTATGATGGTCTAAATGAGGTAGATACTTTCTTGGATGTATTTCAAAGAGAGGTTCTGGAAAAGCAATGCTTCTAGGCCTTAGACTAGGTATTGCGCACTACCCCCACAAGATGGTGGGGTATGCACAAAGGAAGCTTTGATGATTGGTGCAAATGCAGGAGAATGATGCGAGCATGATTTGGGAAGCCTAAAATGCGACTGACAGACAAGTATGATGGGTAGGATGATCCGCATGCACATCTGGCCAAATAGATGCAAGCCTATGGAGAAAAGCCACAACCTAAGAGGGTGCACCTGTTCTGTCATACCCTTGAGGTTATTCCAATGAATTGGTATATAGAAATGGATCTCCGCCATGGGACAGGTGAATGGGATATCCTGTGCAAAGGATTCATGATGACCTTCAGTTTTGAGGATGGGTTTGATAGTATTGATGAAGCACTACAAGAGGTGAAAGAAGCCATCTTTAGGATACCACAGGAGCCTTTAGACCTAATTAAGCTTGAATGGAATATGTAGCTGAGTCACACGTTGGAGTGTTATAATGTAATTGCTAAAGAGGAGGATGAGGATCTGTGGAATATTAACATTCTAGAAATAGAAGGCCACCGCAAGGTTCAGGGACAATAGATTGAGAACCCGGATATAACCACGCTAGTGAGTACTAAACAGGTGAACATTGGTATGGAGGTAGAACCCAAATTCGTGAAGATTGGAGACTACTGGGATGACACGACGGTGGATAAGGTTGCTGAATTACTCCATGAATATTAAGACTTATTCCCGACCAAGTTTACGGATTTGAAAGGAATAATTAGAGACCTAGGAGTGATGAAGATTACGTTAAAACCCGATGCAAAGACAATTAAGCAGAGGCCCTACCGCTTAAATTTGAAATACAAGGAGAAGGTTCGCGTAGAACTAGAGAAAATGCTTGTAGCAGGCATCATTAAGCCTATGGAAGAATTTGATTGGGTAAGTCTAATGGTGGTGCAAGAGAAAAAGTAGAAAGATGAGATAAGGATATGCGTGGATCTCAGAAAACTGAATGATGCTTGTGTGCATGATCCTTTCCCAAATCCATTCACAGATGAAGTCTTGGATAATGTAGGTGGTCAAGAAGCATATTCTTTCCTTGATGGATTCTTGGGGTACCATGAGATCAAAATCACGCCGAAGGATAGGAGCAAGACACCCTTCACAACTAAGTGGGGTTGCTTTCAATATACTGTTATGTTGTTTGGATTGAAGAATGTGCCTACTATCTTTTCACGCATGGTTGTTGCGGCATTCAAGGAATATATTCATAAGTTCTTGGAGGTCTATTTTGATGACTGGACTGTATTTGGGCTAGTTAAATGCCATGTAGCAAGCTTGCGCTTGATGCTAGATTCCTATTGAAGATACCAAATCGCGCTCAACCTCAAGAAGTGTCTGTTTCTTGTTCCTTTTGAGAACCTATTGGGGCATGTAATTTTCAAACAAGGGCTGATGGTAGATCCTGCGAAGATCGCGATGATTTTGAACTTAGAAGCACCGAGAAGTGTGAAATAGTTGCGTGCTACTCTGGGACATACGTGATATTATAGAAATTTTATCAAACTCTATGCCCAGATCACTACACCGATGGAAAAATTGTTGCAGAAGGATGTCACGTTCTGCTGGAATGATGATTGTAAGAAAAGCCTAGATATATTAAAAGCAAAGATGGTTATTGCGCCGATTCTTGTGTTCCTGAACTGGAAGAAAGAGTTTCATGTACATGTCGATGCGTCCTATATAGCATTAGGGGTAGTACTAACACAGGAAGGCAGAGAAGGCTTGGATCAACCTATTGCATTTGCAAGCCACAGATTATCCAAAGCAAAGAAGAACTATTCGACCACTGAGCGCAAGGGGATAGCTATGGTATATGCACTCCAGAAGTATCGACACTACTTTCTAGGAGGCCACTTTAAGATGTATACATATCACTCCATGCTAAAGTACCTTATCAATAAGCCTGTGTTGGGGGGGCAAATTTGTAGATGGCCTTTATTGCTCCAAGAATACGATTTTGAAGTTGTTGTGAAGCCTGGACAATTGAACACGGGACTAGACCACCTATCATGCATCAAGAGAGGGGAGGAACCTACTAATTTGGTGGATGGATTACCTGACGCAGATCTCTTTGCTTTGCACATCACAGATGGATATTTTAAAGATATAATACACTTCCTAACAACTGGAACTGTGCCAGAAGGATACTTTATCCAACAAAAGAAGGAATTATTGGTGTACGTGGTAGACTTCTCTCTCATTGTCGGGCATCTATACAAGATGGGGAATGATGAAATACTGTGAAGGTATGCACCTGAGTTTGAATGAAGCAGCATCCTTGTGGATGCTCACGGGGCCACCATGGGAGGACATTATGCAGAAAGAGAAACCACACAGAAGATTCTATGTGCCGGGTTGTGGTGGCCAACCCTTCATCATGATTCAAAAGCATATTGCAAGGCATGTGATGTATGTAAGTAGACAGGCAAGCCATCGTGGTGGGATGGAATTCCTTTGAATCCAAAAATGACATTGCAACCCTTCGAAAAGTGGGCAATAGATTTTATAGGACCTATTCAGCCCTAAGGAAAGATAGACGCAAGGTACATTATCACTGCGACAGAGTACTTGACTCATTAGGTAGAAGCACAGCCGGTGAAGGATTGCATGGGCGCTACTGACGTAAAGTTTCTATTTAAACATGTACTAACGTGATTTGGATGTCTGAAGATCTTGATGAGCGATCATGGTACACACTTCCCGAACAAGATGATCAATGCTCTAATGGAGGAATTTTAGGTGTATCATCAAAAGAGCACACCTTATCACCCACAGGCTAATGAGACAGTGGAGGTGTTCAAACAAGTGCTTGAAAATGTGTTGACCAAGGTATGCAATGCTCAACGAAGTGATTGGGACCTACACATACCTGTAGTGTTATGGGCTTATCGAACGACATGTAAGAAACTGATGGGACAGACACCTTTTAGGCTTGTCTATGGAGTCAAAGCCATAATTCCTATGGAATACATCATGCCTAGTCTGGCCATAGTAGCACTCATAGGTATGATGGATCGCAGAGCCCTGGAAGAGAGGCTCGCACAGCTGGATGAGCTCGAAGAAGAATGATTTTTGGCTGGATTTCATCAGCAGGTCCAAAAGCAACATGAAAAGGCATGGCATGATCGACACATCAAGCTATGCACATTCAAGGTAAATGATCTGATTTTGTTGTATGATAGTATGTTTGGTAAATTCCCTGGAAAGTTCAGGATGCACTAGTTAGGGCCGTATATTATTAAGGAGATTACCAATGGAGGCATGATACAACTGGTCAAGTTAAATGGAGAACCCTTCTCAAGAAAAGGGAATGGCAGTCGTTTGAAGCCATACACCAGTGATCGACCATGTGACTATATAAACGTAGCACAGTCTTAGCACTCCTTGTAGATGAAAGGAGGCGCGAAACTATAAACTACACTGCCCTGGAACTGCGTAATGTCAAGACTGCATGAAGCAGCGAAGTGTCACGGGGTTCATGGCAACATGAAGACAGCTACGCTAGCGTGCAGGTCTACTGGAAAGTGACCGTTAAAGTCACTATTCACGATTTGATGGTTGGTTTTAGGCCAAACGAAGTGGGCGACATGCATTTAAGGTGAACTTTATGGGTTAGATTCTTGAAAATTTTCCGCCAATCTAGTATTAATGGGCCAAATGTGGGGGAAAGGTTGAATTCAAATTGAAAAGGCCCTATAAATTACAAGTGACTGTCCAACAAAAAACACTTGGCATCTTGAGAACTGAGTTGTTGTACTATCAAGTGTATATGGAACTTTAAAACTTTGAGCCTTTGAGTGCAAGTTCAGTATTTGAAACATTTCCAAATGAGACACGAGACCTTCTAACTAGACTGATGTCGACAGCCAAGAAAGCCGCATAGGAAATTGTGCAAGTAGAAGCCTCGGAGAGCGCCAGAATGATAGTTGAGGTCCCTAAATCATCTAGAACACTAACATCTATGAAGGATAAGCAAGCTATGATCCCGATGCATGTCTCGCCTAGAAACCCACAGAGGAATAAACTCACCTTGCAGGAAAAGGGGAAGACCATTAATCTAGAGACCGAAGAGGAGGAAGAATTTGAAGAAATCTTGGTAGATGAGGAGGATGTAGAGATGGAGGCTAAAACTCAGGGTGCAGACCCTATTACCCAGTTACCTGAATATGTTCCTCCACGCAAGGGTAAAACCAAGGTGCCAAAGAACATAGATGAGAGCAAGAGCTGTCTGCAAACTCTGTTGCTCCTAGACGATATTGCTTTTGAGGGACTGCACCTAGGGTGGGTTCCTGTGTTGAAATTTGAATATTGGGACCTTGCAGACCATGAGAAGTTCCTGCATTTGGCAACTGATAAGCTAATGTGCCAGAGGATCAACGCGACTTCTAGAACAACTCAATTGGAGCTGCAGACATGGCTCAAAGGTGTAGAGAAAGCTGAATTGCTTAACCTACTCTGGGTGAAGCATTACCACCATGCCCAAGTGACCGTCTTCGTCATCAAGAAACTACTCTACTTGGTGCATGATCGTTGCTTGTGGCTGGAGGAGCCTATCCCCATCACAGACCATCTGATTCACCAGATTACATGGCTACCTTACTCAGTAGAGGATCCAACCAACATTTTAGGGGGGAAAGGTGGTGAGTTGGGCCTTGCGAAAGTGATGAAGAAGAAGTTCAAGCTAGAGAAGAAGAAGCAATGGTATGCCATCTCCAGCATTAACAACCCTACTGTCAAGGTCATGAGACAAATATTGGCTGGGAAGGTGACGCGGAAGTGCCACGTAGGTAAGGTGCCAATGCTAGTGGTTGCACTAGTGGCCTAATGTGCAGAACAAGTCCAGTTCAACTGGGTGAGCTATCTATGTGGAAAGTTCCTTACGAACTGTCATGAGGCACAGGAGCAGGGCAAAACGTTTCACTACGCATGGCTCTTGTTGTTGATCGCACTGGTGGCATGGGAGCTACCCAAAGATAGCCAATTCCCTTCGGTTGTGCCGGACCTTTTAGAGACAGCAAAGTATGCTTTGTTGTAGGCAACCAAGGATAAGCAACATATTAGAGAAAGTAAGATCTTCTGGGTCCTAATGGAGATGAATATCTGGATGGCGATAAATCGCAAGTCACGGTTATTGCCCATAATCTATGCTAGTTTGCATAGCTTTGCAGAGTTCAAAGTAGATTTCCACCATGTCTTCATTAGGCCGCGGAAGGATCCTATGAATACATGGCATGATTTACCATTCCTGGCAACCGATGATGTAATTTTCACAGTTCTTCAGTCTTGGTCACTAGATTGGTGTGCTCCAGCTGGCTCCGTCATGGAAATGGACAAGTACGCCACACAACACAAGAAGGAAGAGACAAACATTCAAATGGCGTAGCTGGTGGAAAAGCGTAGGAAAGAGGAAGAAACAACTAAGGCCGATGCAGTGTGTGACACTACAAAGTTGGCAGAACAGTAGAAAACAGGAGAAGAGTGCGAAGGACATAAGTCACCTTCACTCCAACCAGATGTTGAGTTATGCAATGGGTATGTATTTACTCTCGATTACAGTGCCTTTTTCCTATTTTCCTATCTCTTTCATACCTTGATTCACTAACATATTGATCGATTATGATAAGAAATCAATGAACTAATCTTGATTAAGATTTAGCCACCATAACTAAATCTTAATCCTTTTTATGCAGAAAAACAACGAAATGAACAACTATTGTTCCCTAGATACGGAACAACATAAACTAACAAAGCAGGAACAAGGCATGTTGGTTGCGGTCAGGCCAGAGGATGAATCAGGAGGATCAAGGCTAAATAAGAAGAATGTCATAAGATAGCATTCAGTTGCGAAACTCAGGATCGATTTATCGTTTACCCTTTTTTACTGTAAAAGTGAAAACTGTAGAAAGGGAAGGAATTAATCGATCTCTGTTTATTTCAAATTGTAATTTTAATTTACAGACTTGTGCTTTTGAGGAACATGATCGTATTGTAATGAGGATTATGTTCAATGGTTAATACATAATTTACGTTGTTGTTCATTCGTATTCTCTGAAGTAGCTCAGTAGTATTCGATGGTAGCTAAGGGCCCAACCTCTAATGGATCAAACTACTATCCTTTTTCTTATATCTTTATAATTCACACAAGTTTGATTGGTTTGATGTTTTTCCGTTCTTTGTGAATTTATCTCGTGTGCTATTTATTGATTTCCTATATTGAAGTTAGTTTACTTTAGCTTTGTCATTTGATTCCATTTATGCTTACTGTAGATTAAATTGATTATCAGTTAAAGCATTGTATCTTGTTGATCATGATAAGTGTGGTTATTATAGAATCAACTGAAAGAGGTTGGTTAATACTACTGAACTCTTGGTGGACATCATTTCCACTTGTGTTGCTTAATTGAGTTTGAGTGTGATTTAGATAGAATCAGCTAGAAGAGATTGGTTAATGCTACTGTGCTCTCAGTTGATGCTATTGTCAATTGAATTACATGTTTGAGATTTGATTACAATTTCAGTTGAGGATTAAGTCTTGATGCTTATATGTAATATTTCCATTAATAGTTGCAGTTTGAGTTTTATAATGCATCTATTTACTCTTGTATTAAAGTTTTATATTTCATCCTAAAAAGAAATACTCTTTGGATTCATAGCTTGCACATACTGTGTACACTCTTGGAATAAAAGGACTTGCCTGGGTTGATAACTAATGTGAGGCAATTAGGAGTTTTAAAAGACACCTTTTAGCACTCAACATTTTGGCACCATTTTCGGGGAGAGTGTCGCCATTTTACAAGGAGTGATGTATATCTGATAATTTCTGCTGGGAAAGAATTGGGTATTGAAAACGGGAGGTAACAACCTATGTAATGAGCAAGTAAAGTGCTTGCTGCCCCACCCGCTTTTCAGCACAATTGTAGAGAAGTGAAGAAGGTGTTTGATGTTTGTCTGTTGAGGGAGAACTGGGTATTAAAAATGAAAGGTAAGAACTTGTGTATGGAGCAAGTAAAATGCCTACTCCCCCACGTGCTTTCCAACAGAATTGCTAGGGATCTAAGGTAGAAAAAAACGTTTGAATTTTTGTATGAATGACTAAGAAGAAAAGACTAGAAAACGATATAATCCCACATCTCAAACCTGAGAAATCTAAGGGACTGGTGACCCTTGGATGATCAACTTTTATCGATGAAATCATAAGGAAAGTTGAATCTTAGCCATCAGTAGGACCCTGAACCATTACTTCTATCTCCCTTCAGGCCACAGGATCACCATCTATAGCCTACGCTGAGGTTCACATTAAAACTGAAGGGACTAAATAGAGTTTTCAAGATATTGAAAATTCGTGATCAATTCCCTCACAAGAAAGGAATTCTTGCATACTATCTCCCTTTAGGCCACAAGATCACCATCTATAGCCTACGCTGAGGTTCACATTAAAAATGAAGGGACTAAACAGAGTTTTCAAGATATTGACAATTCGCGATCAATTCCCTCACAAGAAGGGAATTCTTGCAACCTCCGTGAAGGAGAAGGAGAAACAGGTAAATCTGAGGTTAAACCAGCAGAACCAAGATCGGATGAGGTAGTAATTGAGCAGAGGACACCCAGTGTCTCAGATCAAAGGAATGTTGTTAAGATCATTCCCGCCTCTTCTGGACATTCTAGGAACAACTTTGTAGCTTCGGAGATCCCAGAAGGATACTGGCATATCTTTGACCAAATGGCCAATAACCCAAAACCACCCCAGCCCTCTACACTACAATATCCAATTTTTGACACATCTGTCAATGCTCCATGAAAGCTATCCCACTACAAAACATTCCCACCTTTCATGGACTCACTTCAGAAGATCCAGATGCATTCCTGTTTGAATTCAATGTCCTATATAGTATTTATGATTACACCACCGACCTCCAGAAACTGAAGTTGTTTCCCTCAACTTTAAAGGGAGTAGCCTTGCATTTGTTTATGGGACTAGGTGGAGGCACCATCAACGATTAGGAGCAAATGAAAACTGCCTTCCTTAAAAATTATCAAGATTACTGCAGATCTAGAGAAGTAAAAGATGAGACATTCCAAATGGCAGCAAGGCCTAGCGAAACTTTGGAAGAGTATGTGGAGCGTTTCCAATATAATCTCCAAAGGTATCCTTATGTAAATCTGCCTGATAATGTTTTAAAAACCATAATGATTAAAGGGATGAAAGACCAATGGATAGAGACACTAAATATCATGGGTAGAAGACTATGCTAATATTATTGGTTTCTGCATCAGGTGCTCAAGGGGTAGTACAAGACTGAAACCAGCTAGACACGATGCGATCACTAGGGACGGCAAAGTCTCTGGAGGAAGCGTTACTCGTGTTGAAATCAAAAACCTACTATAAGATTTCAAAATGGACATCCTGGGAACCTTGACAACACAGTTAGACATCATGCAAGCTAAGTAGAAGCAGGTCGAAGTAGAGAATAACCTGGTTATTTTTTTCCCTCGATGCAGAGAGAAGCATAGTCATAAAGAATGCCCACTGGATATGGTATAGACCTGTACCATATGCACTAAGGAACATGCCATAGAAAATTTCCCATTTCTCCCATGATTAAAAGTGGTTTTCAAGGTGGTAGAGGAGGAAGCAGAACAATTATACCTGTTAAACCAGTGTCTCCAATGGCAAGCACGACAAACAGGTATGCCTACCGACCCATCATTCTTTCAGCCTTCACAATATAATTCCAAACAATATACAAGAGCTACATGGAAAAACCAGTCATCTTTTCCTTATTGGCCACCACACCCATTCTCCATGCCACCTTGGTCCAATCAGTCAAATCCAAACAATAGTTGGTCAAATCCCTCTTACCTTCCATCATTCTGGCAAAACAACCCATATCCATCTCAATCGTCCCCCTCCACTTCACAAAACCAAAGTTGGCAATCAAGCTGGCAAAGACCCATGAACCAACCAGTAGGGACAGTCCCCCTACCTCAACCCATGCTACCAACACCTTATACATTGTAGTAGAATCCTCAATCCAATCTATGACCACAACTCCCAACCCAGTCCAATCGAAATCCTAACAACAAACTAGTCCAATCGGTACAAATCATTGAAGGTCTGGATCTGGAAACTGAGTTGAGAGAATGTAGTGAACTCAAATTGAGGTCTCGACAAATAATTTCACTAGAGGATGATAAAAATCTAAAACTTGAAGAACCATACCCGAATAAGCCATTGGTTGTAGAACAAACACCTCAAAGGGAAAATACAGTCAAGTAGAAAAGTCACGAACAGATCATTAACTCTTCTCCGCAATTCCCAGAGAGATTGATTATACCTCACCCAATCGAATATCCTGACTTCGATCTCCTAGGAGAACTAAAAATCTTTGCATAAAAATACCCCTCCTCTAGGCTATTCAGGACATTCCAATATATGCAAAAACCATTAAGGAATTGTGTACCAAAAAGTCTACGAGGAAAATAAAGCTAACACCAACTGTCCATGTAGTCGGAACTTTGTCTGATCTATTATTAGGAAAAGAGGAACCAATGAAATATGAATATTAGGAAACCCTATTGTCACAATACAAATAAATGGATGCTCCTTTCCCAATGTGTTAATTGATTTAGGGGCAGCCATTAATATTCTCACAATAACAACCAATGAGAGACTTGGCATCATAGCCTTAGATCCAACTACGACCTTGCTGGAACTTGCCAACCATTCAGTTATTAAACCAGAAGGGACATTACAGGATGTGATGGTGTCTGTAGATTCTTGGGAATACCCAATAGATGTTTTTGTTATTAATCCTAGAAACTGGCTAGATGGACATCCTTTAATATTAGGAAGACCTTGGCTAGTGACTGCAGATGCTTATATAAGCTGCCGAATAGGCAGTATGACTATAACTAAAGGGAATAATGTGAAGGACCTAGCTTTATAACCTCCAACTCAGCGAAGCCTAACCATAATAAAAACTAGGAAGTAGCCTGTAACATATTTAACTGAAAATATTCGATCACCATTAACTGTAGCAGATGCTCTTGAATTTAAAAACCAAATAGAAGACGATATTATTAACACTTACATTAACCACCCTACTGTCGTATCTAATCTAAAATCTCACATGATTGAAGTTGTCCTTGATAATGAAATTGAAGAAGATCCTTTAAAAGGTATCAATGACCAAACAATACCAATGACTACTATCTATAGTAGAAAACCTATAGAAATTGAGCTAGGGAAAATCCTTAACATTAACAAAAATTTGGGTGATGACCAACAACAGAAGCTTATTCAAATCCTTAGGAAATATAAAGGGGCTTTCGCTTGGGATTACCCAGATATGAAAGGGATTGACCCTCAACTATGTATGCCCCACATATACACTAAAAAAGATGCAAGACCCATTTGAGAACCTTAGCATAGATTAAACCCTCACCCAAAGGATATTGTTAAAGACGAACTGCAAAAACTATTAGATGTGAATTTTATCTATCCTATATCTGATAGTAAATGGCTTTCTCCATTAGTTTTGGTTCCTAAAAAGAATGGGAAATGATGTATATGAGTCAATTACAGAGAGATTAACGAAGCAACAGAAAAATACCATTTTCCCCTTCCATTTATCGACCAGGATCTAGACACATTGGCAAGTAAAATATTACTCTCTTTTATGGATTGCTTTAGTGGCTACAACCAAATCCGAATTTCCCCCAAAGACCAAAATAAGACTACCTTCACCTGCCCCTGGGGGACATTTTCTTACAGGGTATTACCTTTTGGATTGTGCAACGCACCTGCGACATTCCAAAGAGCCATACTCAATATTTTCAAAAACTTGATAAACGAGGGATTAGAGGTATAGATGGACGATTTCACACCCTATGGAGATGACTTCGAGCAAGCATTACGGACATTGGAGAAAGTCCTGGAAAGATGCATTGCTTAAGAGAAATTCTTCGGCGTAAATCACAAGATAAATCATTCGTCGACACGTTTCGAACCAACAAGTGTGGTTTATTGTCAGGACAAGTTGAAGAAACAGATCCAGCTCAGCATGTTAAATAGTCTGAGCAGAGACTCCAACGACTATCTCGACTAACGGCTAATTTTGACTTTAGGACCAGAGTCAAGATTTAATGAAAATTAGTTAAATTATGTGAATATATAAAAATATAAAATAATTTAAAAGGTGTTAAAGGTTAGTTAGAAAGTTATTGTTTCATGGTTAAAATTTATAATTTGTTATTTAAATGGGACTTAAAGTATAATATATATATATATATAATATATATAAATATATAATTATATTATATATATATTATTATATATATATATCATATAATATATATATTATAATATATATATATATATAAAGGTTAGTTAAAAACTTATTGGAACGAGAAAATAATAAAATCGAAATTACATAAATAATATATATAAAGTTTAATTTTTTATTTTTATTTATTTTTATTTAATTTTATATTTTTTTTCCATTTTAAATAATAATAAATTCCATGATGATAATATATAAAATAATAATAAAATAAAAAAAATAATAAATAAAATAAATAAAATAAAAAAAACAAAAACAAAAAAAACAAATATAGGGGGTCTTGTGGGACCCCCTATATCGGGGAAACAATGCGCTCTATCCATCAAAGGATTAGCGAACATGCAGTGGACCTAAGACATGGAAGAACCAAGTTTTCAGCGTTAGCAGAGCATGCGGGAAAGGCTAAGCATCAAGTGTGTGTTGAGGAGGCCAGGGTTATTGCCAAGGTTGCTCAGTTCCATCACCGTAAATTCAGGGAAGCTATTGAAATTGAAAGAAGGTCGAGCAATCTGAACAGAGATGACGATTGGAAGATCAGTAGCTACTGGATCCCGACCCTTTCTTCCTAGTCTTGCCCTTTCTAGCTTTCGTTGGTTCCCCTTTATTTCGTTGTTTTTCCTTGGAGCCTTGTCTTTTCCTTCCTCCCAGGGTTTCTCCTTTTGACTCTGTATATATATATATGTATTTTATTTTTTTTTTTAATTTTTTTTTTCACTTGATTTATTTATTTAATTAATTTATTAATTAATTTAATTATTATATTTATTATTTTATTTATTATTGAATTTATTTATTTATTTAAAAATGGAAAAAAAAAAATTAAAAAAAAATAAAATTTACCCTTTATAACTTTCGTAATTAAATTATATATTATTATTTTATGTATATTTTGATTTTATTATTTTCTCGTTCCAATAAGTTTCTAACTAACCTTTGTATATATTTCTTATATTATATATATTTTATACTTTAAGTCCCATTTAAATAAAAAATTATAATTTTTTATCATCAAACAATAACTTTCTAACTAACCTTTAACACCTTTTAAATTATTTTATATTTTTATGTATTCACATAATTTAACTAATTTCCTTTAAATCTTGACTCTCGTCCTAAAGTCAAAATTAGCCATTAGTTAAGATAGCCGTTGGAGTCTCTGCTCAGACTATTTAACATGCTAAGATGGATCTGTTTCTTCAACTTGTCCTGATGATGAAGCACACTTGTTGGTCCAAAATGCATCGAAAAATGATTTATCTTGTGATTTACGCTGAAGAATTTCTTTTAAACTTGATATGGATCACATAAGCCTCAATTCAACAAGATGAATTGCTGCTAGGCTCTGCTTGAGCCACGAGAAATGCCATATGACGATGACAGAAGGCCTGATCCTGGGCCATTACATCTCAGCAGCTAGAATTCAGGTGGATCCAGCAAAAATACAGCTAATCCTCTTACTAGCTATCCCCTGCACTCAAACAAAGTATAGAGTTTTCAAGGATTTGCTGGATATTATCGAAGATTTATAAAACGTTTTTCACAGATTGCTGCACTATTATATGCCTTAACAGGGAATATTGATTTTATATGGGTTGACAAATGTGACATTGCCTTTGCATAATTAAAACACCTACTAGCAATAGCACCACTACTATGAGGCCCGAACTGGGATATACCATTTCAGATTTCATCAGACACATCAGATATAGCCATTGGAGCAGTTCTTGGCCAAGAAGAAGACAAGAAACCATATGCGATATACTACATCAATAAAAATTTAACTCCTACTGAGTTGAATTACACAGTGACAGAGAAGGAGTTTCTAGTTCTAATCTATGCTATTAATAAATTCAGACACTATATAACAGGATACCCTGTGGTCCTATATACTGATCACTCTGCTATCAAATATTTAGCTAATAAACCTATTACGAATGGAAGAGTGACACGATGGTTAATCATTTTGCAGGAATTTGACATAACGATCAAGGATCGACCAGGAAAGGAAAATCTAGTAGTAGACTTCCTCTCACGAGTGCCAAGAACAGACGATGCAGTGGCGGTAGAAGAACAGTTCCCTGATGAGCACCCGTTTGCTGTGACTGTGAAACACCCTGGTATGCAGATGTAGTGAATTACTTAGCAGTGGGAAAACTACCCAAACACCTGACGCCTAGAGAAAAGAAATTAATAATGCAACGCAACACTCAGTTCTCCTAGATCAGAGGATACCTCTTTTACACAGGAGCCGATATGCATATCCGTAGGTGTATCAGGGAAGACGAAATTTACAATATCCTAAAAGCTTGCCACGATGGACCTTGCGGTGGACACTTTACAGACCGCAGGTTTGGAAATAAAATTTTACACATCGACTATTATTGGCCCACTATTTTTAAGGACACCAAGAAATTTGTTCAGGAATGTGATAGCTTCCAAAGAATGGGTCACCCAGGCCAGTCTGACGAGATGCCCCTACACCCACAGCTAGTCATCGAACCCTTTGAACGTTGGGTGTTAGATTTTGTCGGCCCAATAAATCCATCATCTAATAAAAAATCATATATATTGGTTGGAATGAAATATCTGACTAAATTGGTGGAGGCACTAGCGTTACCAAGAGCAACAGAGGAAGCAATGATCAATTCTCTATTTGAAATTTTCGTGCAGTATGATTTGCCCAGAGAAATAATTATGGATGGAGAGACACAATTTGTAGGCCATAAGATTTCTGATACACGAAAAATCATCACATTTTGCATAGAATCACCTCTCCATACCACCTCCAGGCAAATGGCCAAGTAGAGAATACCAACAAGGTAATCAAGGCCATTCTAACAAAGATGGTCACCTTCTATAGATGTGACTGGACTACCTGATTGTCAGAAGCCCTGTGGGCATGTCGCATGACTTGGAGGAATACAAAAGGATACTCCCCATATCAGCTGGTGTTTGTTAAGTAACCTATCTTCCACATAGAATTTGAAATTCAGACATTAAGGATAGCCCAAGAAGTGGGGCTGGACTTGAATGAAGCACAGATTAACAAATTACAACAAATAAATGAATTAGATGAAATCCGCCTATTAGCTCTTCAAAATACTACACTTATTCAACAACAAAGAGAAAAATGCCATGATGCCCTAATCAAGAAAAAGATATTCCATCAAGGCGACTGGGCGCTTCTGTACGATTCTAGGTTCTCG
The DNA here is from genome assembly GCA_000404065.3 of Pinus taeda. Taxonomy (NCBI): domain Eukaryota; kingdom Viridiplantae; phylum Streptophyta; class Pinopsida; order Pinales; family Pinaceae; genus Pinus; species Pinus taeda. The sequence continues at coordinate 39,752 of APFE030339234.1, forward strand.
GATTTCTCGGGCAAAGTCCAGACTAGATGGTTAGGACCCTATGAGATAAAAGAGGTGCGCAATAATGGTAGCCTTATGTTAGCCACCATTGATGGGTTTGGTTATTCCTTCAAAGAAAATGGGCATTGGGTACACCTCTACCACAAACCACTTACAAGGGAATCCTTTTGCCAACAGATATGCAGAGATTCTATGATACAAATTGTTGTTGCAAAAGGCAACTCTTTAGCAGCACCAGTCCTGTAAAAAAAGTAATTTTTGAGACTTGTAAATACAATTGTTTTTTATGTTTTTTTTATTGGTTTTCTTTCTTCTGTATCATAGCCCTTCTATTGTTTGGAGCAGTAGGGATGATTGTTTGTTTGTGTTTTTTTTTGTTTTCTCTCTATGTTTTCTTTTGTTGTTCTCTATAGGGAACATCTGTTGTTCCCTAAAGGGAACACCACTTTTTCGTGTGTTTTCTTTTGTTGTTCCCTATAGGGAATAGCTGCTGTTCCCTAAGGGGAACATCGTTTTTTCATGTGTTTTATTTTGCTGTTCCCTACAGGGAACAACAATTTTTCGTGTGTTTTTTTATTGTTCCCTACAGGGAACAGCTGTCGTTCCCTAAAGGGAACAACACTCTTTCATGCATTTTATTTTGTTGTTCCCTAAAGGGAACAACACTTTTTCATGTATTTTCTTTTGTTGTTCCCTACATGGAACAATTGTTGTTCCCTAAAGGGAACAACACTTTTTCGTGTGTTTTCTTTTGCTGTTCCCCACAGGGAACAACTGCTGATCCCTATGGGGAATAACTGCTATTCCCTAAAGGGAACAACACTTTTATGTGTGTTTTCTTTTATTGTTCTCTCCAGGAAATAGTTGTTGTTCCCTATAGGTAACAACACGTCTTTTTTTAAATTATGATTTTTCTATTCCCTATAGGGAACATCTGTTGTTCCCTAAAGGGAACATCACTTTTTGAGAGTTTTTCTTTTGCTGTTCCCTATAGGGAACAACACTTTTTCTTGTGTGTTTTTTGCTATTCCCTAAAGGGAACAACACTTTTCAGAGTGTTTTTGCTATTCCCTACAGAGAACAACTGTTGTTTCCTTAAGGGAACAACACTTTTGAGTGTTTTTGCCGTTCCCTTGAGTGAACAATAATTTTTTAGTATTTTTTAGAATACCTCTTTTTTCCCCTTGCATGACCATTCTTAGCCCATCCCAGCTCATTTTTTTAATCCTCTTTATGGCATCGAGTACAATACATATATGAGGACAACATGTATGGAGTCTATTGAAGCAGGCAGATATCCTTAACATTATTATCTTTAACAAGATTGCTTTGTGATGATCAAAAAAGAAAGGACACAATTATCTATATCACTTTACTGTCCTCATTTCTGCTATAAATGATATTGATTGATTATCCTCACCATGTTGGTTCTACTCCCTCTAGTATAATTCTCTCTGCTTATTATCAATAAGATTATGGGTATACCTTTTTCTAATGATATGTTTAAACTTCTTCTGCCATCCTATTGTGGTAAAAGCACAACCCCCCCATTATTGGTTTGTTCACTTCAAATAATGGGGACCCTTTCTATAAATTTTTTTGGTTAAACACCTTTTAAGATTTTTATTTAGTTGATTATCCTACGTTTTTGTTAATTTTTCATTTTCTTTGGATTTTTGTTTTGATTTCTTAGTTAGAATCGATTTTTTATAAGCTTCCCATTGACATTTGTTTCGCCTCATTTGGTCAACTGGTTTGAAAATAGTATTCATTTGAAGTCTCATTATTTATCTAGCTTGAGTTAAAAATACATAAAATATACAATATTGCATTTTGTAAATAAATTAGCTCAATAATGCATTTATTTTAAATATTAACACCTAGTTAGTTCTTACTAACAATTTCTCATTTTTTACTTATACAACCAAATCATGAAGTATTGTGATTTTAATATTTTAATCTAATTTCCTAAATTGATTACTAATCTCGAAAACCCAAAATTTCAAAGTAGTTGTAGTTTATTTTTCATTTATTTTTGAAGTGGTTGTAGTTTAATTTTCATTTTTATTAAAGTAGCTGTATTTTATAAACTAAACTTCATTAAAATAAAACTAAAATAAATATATAATATATATATATATATATATATATATATAATTAATCACATTGAAGAAATCGGATATCTGATTGCATCGGAACTTTCATATATCGCAAGTTTAACAAACCCTCAATACCTCCATTATCCCGATTGCCGATTTCCCAATCATAAAAAGTCAAAAGGCATTACATAAAGTTATATGTTTTCATTATAAAGTTTTACTCATATGTTTTATTATGAAGTTTCACTCATACGTGAGTGAATGAAGGTGAATGAAGGTAGGTAGGTTAATTAATTTTAATATTTATTAATTTAAAATAATAAATTTTAAATAGTTAAATTAATTAATAATATAAATTTAATTAATTTAATTAAATTAAAATTTAATTATTATCTAGAATACTATTAATTACTTTAAAACAGTTAATTATATATCAGTTAGTTAGATTAATAATAGTTTATTAATTAATTAGTTTAGTTCATAATTAATAATTAAATTAGAATTAATTATTAGATAATTAGAATTCTAATTTAGGATTAAAGTTTTAATTAAAATACTAATTTTTTTTAGCCCATCAACAGAAATTCCAGAATTGTGCCAGAATTAACTCATCCACTTTGGAAGTTCATAGATTGAGTTTTACTTGGCCAAATGAGACCCAGGATGGCTCATTGAAAAGATAAAATCAAGGAGAACATTTCTGAGGAGGTTTCACTAATAGATTTGATTATTTATTGGATCAAAAATTAGGCAGAAGATCAAGCTACGAATTTCTTAAACAAAATCAATTTTATGAGTTTTATTTTCCACATTTTCATTTGTCAAAGCCTCTTCTCAATGCAGATCTGTTCGTCAATAATATCTTTCCCCAATTACATAATCCCAAGCATCAATAGAGAGCTTATATTTTATTTTCAATTATTTATTTAAATTGAATTTGATTAGATTTGTTTTAATGCCAGAAATGATATTTTGATTTTATGGTTATATATTAATTCATTTTGATTTCTTTTTATAGGAAAATAGTAGAAGAGATATGAAGAAAATGAACTCAATCAATGAGAATACTCCAACAATTAAAGATTGGAATTTTTTAGGAAATAAAATTAGATTGGGCAGATTTTTCTTCAACAAACTCTCATCTCAAAATACTTTTGGAAATATTATAAATAATAGATTGCAGAATGTAATAAATGGATGTTCTCCTATGCAATTTTAGACTTTTAAAAGCACTTCTGTAATAGGAATTTAGAGTTGTAGGAGGGAGAAGAGAAAATATCAGATCTGGGGATTATTGAAAATTTTGCCTTTGTATCTTGAACTATGCATGAAGGGAAAAGTTTGCACTATTGTGGCTTTAGCTTTGAAAGTAGAAGCTCAAGCAATGTAAAGAGCTATTGAAGACTAAATTGGCATTTTTAATACTACTATTTCAAATATCAGTTTCATTTTTATGGTAACATGAATGTGTCATTTTATTCATGTTTGTGCACTTTTGTTAATATAGGTAATTTGTCTCAATGTTGTTATTATGTATCTCTGTTCTTATGGATTAAATTCTGATTTCTGAGTAACTATTTACTTAAAAATATGTCCTATAAAACTGATTTATTAAATAGTAATGTGTTGTGAACTATTTCCACATATTATTGTTTAATTATTGGATTTACTGATTTGATAATCAATATCATTTTTGTGAATTACTTCCTGAGTGTTGTTGGTTTATTATTTCAGTTAAGGGGTCTCAATATGATGTTTTTTGGTATCCATAATGTCAGTTAATTGAACTATTTCATTAACTTGATATTCGTTATAAACAAGACACATTTAAATCCCAATACTTTAAATATCTTACTCTTGGTTGGGTTATATCTAAATCTGCCTAATTAAGATAGGATAGGATTAGTTTATTTTTGCTTGCATCTTAGAATAAGCTTGCATTTAGAGTAATTTCTACATTCTTTTAAGTCCTCTTCTTAAAGGGGCAAAATTTTAGTTGTGGCTTGGCTGAACCCAAATCAGCTTAATGGTCATTCTCTTGCCTGATCAACAAGAATAAGTGATCTGATATCCCTATCTATTGGTAGTTAAAAATACAGCATAAACCAATAGCAATAGGGAGAAGGTAACTGGACCTAGTTAAACCAGTTGGAGCCACCACACCAAATGAAAAAGGCGCTGATTTAAGGTCCGGATCGGGTGGTTATCCCCCATTGTTGTTGCAGCGATTTTCGAGGCAACAACATTTTTGGTGCTAGAAGGAGGTCCTAAAACTTGTTGTCTATTGGAGTCTTTCTAATTTTAACATTTTATTTAAATCACGATGGCTCCTCTTAAACTTCCATTTTGAAGTTGTATCCATGGACGTGCATCTTCCAATACTCCACCTGAAGTGGTAAGACTCTTGTCTCAGGTAAATTTCAATGATAAGAGAAATTTTTCTATTTTTAATCATGTCTTTCAATTTATTCAAAATGTTTCAAATTATGATTTTCAAGGAATTAATGAAGGCATTTTATGCAGAATTTTTACTCTCACATTTGCGGCAAAAGCCAGAAACTATTGTAAAACTCATCCGGTTGCCTCAATTCACAGCTGGGATCAATTTGATACAATCTTCATTTCTAAATTTGACGGCTATGATTATGAACAAGTATCTAATGAAATTGAATATTTGCGAAGATTTGAAAATGAGTCTATTAGAGATTTTAATATTCGGTTTCATTTGAATTATTTAAGATTCAAAATCGAAGATAAATCTATGGAAAAAGAATTACTAGATTGGTTTGAATATATTTGCTCCCTTCCTCCCATTCCCAATCCATATGAAATTAGTTCAAGCTTTGTTCCATCCCCTTCTAATATAAATGAGAATTCCAATATGGATGTGCAAATAAATTATGCTGAAGTGGTTTCATAATGCTCAAAAAATATTTCTTATCAAACGCAAGAAGGTAACAGTAACAATTTCGAAGAAAAAGCCGCTTTGAAATCTGAAAGCTAGTTTGAGGTAAATTTAGAAAATCATATCGCAAGTCAAGTACAAGCAGCAATCAAAGTAAATAATAACACGCAAACTACTGTACAAAATTCTGAATTTTTTCATGACAAGCAAATGCCGAAATCATAGCAGCAAAGCAATCTTCTTCAAAAAAGCATGAGTACGCAAAGGAATGATAGACTACAATCTGAAATTTACAATGACCATAAGGTACATGAGTTCTCAAACAGAGATATTTTTAATTGCATTATTTCAGATTCACATTTTTCTCTTTATCCTGATATTTTTAATGATGGTAAATTTTCCCCTCTTGATATTAATGATATTTCAGAAAATACAGTGGATGATCTAAATGACATACCAATTAATTTTTATCAAGATAGAGAAACAATAATTGATCATTATTTTGCCATTAATGAACATGAAATTCTTGTTCCTCCTTGTTTTGATATATTAGATGAGATCGAAGGGAATTCTAGAGAATCTTGTGAAGTTGTTTATGATAATTATTTTGACATTGAGAACATTGATTACTATCCTCATGAGAAAATTCAAATAACATCTGAGAATGAGGGACATTTCAATTTAGAAATTATTCCAACTAATCCTCATTCTAAAGCAACGAATTATCTTCATGATTTCATTATTCAAGAAAACATTCCAATTTATGATTCATATAATAATCAAACTCTCATTCCTACTCATAATCATAATTCATTTTCTAATTCACAAGTTGGAATTGAAAATTACTCAAATTTCATAATTCTAGCCAATCCTTGTGAAAAAAAATTTATTTCAAAACGATCCCAATTGTGCTGTAACATTAGTTGTAACAATAGTGATTTCATTCTATTTTTATTTCCTCACTTCTTTTGTTTAAAATCAGATTTTATTTCTGATTTTATTTTTCAGATTTTTGATACTTTACACTGGCATATTGAGCATTTTACAGTCAAACATTCAATTGATGCATTGCCCTGTTGGAAAATTGAAGTCTCATATTATAATCATAAGCATCAAAAGATATTAATATTTCAATTTCAATCAATGTTAATATTTCATCAAAAGCTTTTATCTTCTCAAAGGCAGTGTCAACAAGAGAATGTATTTTTACAATCTGGCCAGCAATCCAATTCAATTAATAATTTTCCATTATATTTGAAAGATTTCCATCTATTTTTCATTAGCTTATTTGAAAACTGTTTGAAAATTTTTCCTTCAAAGAAGATTGTTAATAATTTAACATTTGTACATAACATTAACAATTTTTTCCAGGCCTTTAAATGTAAAAGCTCATCTTCACAATCTGGCCTGTCATTACTTCTTTTGAACCTTTCTCAATCATTAGTAGAAACTCATCTAGATTTCTATGATCTAATTGGTATTCAATTGGAAAGGACATTTCAAGAAAAGAAGATTTTAATTAAGTTTCTAACAATAACTGTAAATTCTATTTACAAATTTATCTTCTTTAGTTCAATTAGATTTGTATTTTTATTACTAACATTTGAATTGTACATACATGCATGAATTAAAATGAGAAAATGGTTACATTGGAAATATGACTATACCTAGTCATTTTCATGTATATGGTTAGAATAGGAGCAAAATTAATTTAGTTTGTTTGTTTTATCTAGTTAATTTGTTTTCAACAGTTCTGCAGATATAAATAAAGCAAAGCAATCACCCCTTCTCATATACGTTCAGTAAACATATTTTTCTCATCACAAAATTTTAATTCTTGCTTCCCATTTTTTAAAAACCGAAATCTATTGTAGCAATACCTCTACTCTGCCTATTTTGAATAATGTCTTGACTTTAATTGAGTTTTCACTTGACACCAATCACCTCAAAGCCACTTTTCTTCATTTTGAGATTTTCTTCTAATATTTTCTTTTGAAATTTATATATTGAAGGTTTTGATGATACAAAGCTTCATGATCTCATTATTCCATGAAATGTATGACTGTCTATTATAAGCTTAATTCCAATTCAATCATTATTAGTCAGTCAAACCTTTCATTGTAATCACATGAAGTCCATATTATCTTCCTCGAAATTTGTTAAAATGATCTTAAGGGTGTCCCTTTTGCTGTGTACACAGATTTAAATGTGTTGATATTATTCCAAAATTAGTGGTTTTATCCCATTCTGATCTTTAATTGCAATACGCATCATATTCATTTACTAAAGGCATTATTGAATAGTCACTATAACAATACAGGTTCTTCTCAAGCTATTCAGGATAAGCAGAGGTAATAAATTGTTGTTTCAATTCAAAAGGGAAACCTATTTTCATATTTATTTCTGGTGAATTTTATGAGTTTTAGATTTCCTGAAGATAAATAAACAGATTTTATTTACGCTGATTGCTTACTTCGATTTAGAATAAATAATGAGATGATTTTGAACAAAGGAAAAATTTTGATAAATCGAAGGAAGAATTTGAAGATTTATGAGGTAAAAGCTACAGAAAATTTCCTTCCAGTTACGCATTCACAAGTTCATTCTCATCTATTATTAGTTTCTCTTTTTCTTAGTTTATTTTTTATTTTTGTTTTGTTTTATTTATAGGTTTTCATTTGTTTTCAAAACTTGAATTAAGCAGCAAACCCATTTTAAATTTGCAATAGGTTCAGGGAAATTTTATTTGTGTTCATTAGAATTTGAGCATTTTTAACTTTGCTTTCAACCATCAGAAAACCCAATTGAATTTCAAGCAATATCATAGAATTCAACTTGATTTTCATATTGCTGATACTTTAGTGAAAATATTTGCAATATTCTCATCCCGCTCATCTTTGTCAATCATTTTATTCCAATATCACATCATCCATATCACAACCATTTGTAGCGAAATATTTTATCGGAAATAACGTTTAGCATTTTTTATAACAAATTGTTCATAAAAGATCTCCGATGTATTACCTCAATCATATGTCATATTGCATTTCGCATATCGGAGGTTTGCAGTTGAATATACTTCCATTTTCATGAATCACTGATCTCTGGTAAATGACTTTACCGATATTGCAATGACCACATAATTCCGGACCCGATATTAAATTCAAGTCAAGTTTATAAAATATTGCATCCATTCAATCGCAATAAAAGTAGGGGCATAATTTTAGAGGGCCGATGTCTCGGATCCGATATGTTATTAAATTTTCATCATAAAATTATCGGGTCTACTTTTCATCGCATATCGACGTATCGAGAATTGTTATATCATGTGCTTAAGATTTCTGATCACGATCATCGATTAGCCATGTCATTCATCACATATCGGCATCGCAAGAATCATATTGTGTTCCATCGGGTACCAAAATTTCGGCAATCATTGATTAACATCGCCGATTAGCAATCGCCGATATCACAATCTCTTCATCGCATTTTTATTTATGCTCACATCACAATTCCGAATCTGCGATGTGCATTGTGTAACATGGAAAGCATAATGTAAATATTCCCTGGTCCCCAATATAATATTTCTTCAATGATGTGATCACTCCATCTCATCGCACATCTTCTCATCGAATGTTTTCATATCGGCAATTTGCCATTGCAACCTCTGATGCGATAGCTTCCAATGCATGTTTCTAATCCTTTAACATTTAATCGATATATGGCATAGCAACAAAGGTGAAGTCTTGCAGATTAAACTTGAAGCATGGTGAAGAAACATGTGATGTGAATCATCCGATATGGCGATGTGCTATTTTAAAAGTGAGCTTGGATAACCACTATGGTAAGAAAGCAGTTAATGATCAATTTCCAGCATATTTAAATCATTTTTATTTCTCATATATTTCAGTTTTAGATATATAATTCAATAATTAAATATGGAATTCAAGACCTCTCTATATTCATCTTTAAATTTTATTAGCTTGGATTTGGTCTTGATTTTGGACAATTTATAAAATCATGGAGTTTATATGAAATTTATAATATTTTGAGAAACATTTGTTACTGCAAATTCTCATTCTCATTTCTGATGCATTTGTTTTAATTTCAATTTTCTTGAGCACTAAGCATTCCATTTTTGCATTTTACTGCTTGCTTTAGTTTAAATAAAATAAATAATGATTTTGGGTTATAGGATTTTGGTTAGTCTACCTTTTTCATGTTTTTAATGTTAACTAAAAGAAGAAGTCAGCTAATATTGGAGAAACTGATATCTCTCAGGTAAAATCAAATGCGATTATCCAATGGTAAGATTCATGTACCGACTTTCATTAATTTCCATTTTTTTACCCTTTTTTTTTTTCTGATATATAAATCTGTTTTGCAGACTTTTATGAAAGCTTTCAATCCTTCACCAGATCATATTGTGGAAGTCCTACACTCTTCTCCTGGCTTTATTTGAATAAGTAGTGATAATCTTCGTTGAAACAGCTACACCAAGAAGTTTCTGAACCTTTAGTTTGTTTCGTTAAGCATTCATTTTATTAGAAAATGATTAATATGATGCTTTGAAACAAGAAGATTGATATCAGATAGAAAGTTTTCATTGTGGCTAAATTTTATCGTCACTGTTATACAAAAAACATAAAACACTTACAACCCTACAAGGTATGATTTTTCTAAATCTCGACATAAGAAAAAATGATTATGCGATTATTTATTTATTTATTTTTATATTATTGAGACATTGGTATAACCATTCTTGTTAGAGTTTGTATTTCAAAACTTGAATTTTCCTTTCACTTTTCAAATTTACCTATTTTTATTTTTGTTTGCTGGTTTCTTTTCTCATTTTAGCATAAGAATTCTTTTCCTTTAGTTTTTAGTTTTGATTTTGGTGACTTTGCCATGATTTATATGGAAAGCCTTCTTGTTACCTAACAATGGGTAGCATACATATGGAAAAATTGTTAATAGTCACCTATTAGCTTTTTCTAAAATCTCGTAACAAAGTTTAATTTTCTTATTATAAAGGTAGACATACTTAAGGAAGAGATTACAAAACAAGAGAAATTGACAAAGTATCATACAATCTAAAGAAATATTTTTTCATCAAAATTGCAATCATTTTGAGATTTCAATATTTTAGTAAGATCTTTCAAAGTTCTATTATCAGTCAAGAAAAGTTATTTTTAACCAAGTAAAGACACTTTACAGCAAATCACCTTTAACTTTGAAATTGTCATTCTTAACTCATAAGGAGTCAATGATTCTCCCCATCCCAAAGAGTCTTATTTTTTTAGAGTATAATCCAAAAATGTATTTAAAGTTAAAAGATAAGAGGTCCCATCATGAGCCAGCTTACCATGATCATAGGGGAAAAATAGGTTGACATTATAAGATAGGGGATCTCATCACGAGCCAGTTTGTTCAGTCCAATTATAACCAATGAATGGCATTGTCAACTATATGGGTACCAAACCAGGATAATGGCTTTTAAGAATAAAAAATTAAAAAAATAAAAAATAAACATATATAAATGGATTTATCTCTAGGTCAATAATTCTTAAAGAGATGGGATTCTGAATCATTGATGATTAAAAGGTAACCCTATCGAGACTATAGATGTTTGTTGGCATCAGTGGCTCTACCTATGACAAATGAGTATATTTTAAAAGCTAAGTTGTAAAGTGACCCCTACTTTATCTCTACAACTAATTATGGACTGATATAAAGTTTTGAAATATTTTAGTTTATGAGAAATTTTAAGAAAAATTACAGTTAGATGATTCTGCTTTTTATTCAGATTAATGAACTTAGTCAAACATTCCAAAAAATATTTTTCTCTTCTTTAATTATTTTTACTTGAATTTTGGGAAAACCTTATTTATATTAAACATAGATAACTGGTTCTTCTCCCATGTGTCACCATTGTTGTGGTAAAAACACAAGCCCCCATTATTGGTTTGTTCACTTCAAATAATGGGGACCCTTTCTATAAAATATTTTGGTTAAACACTTTTTAGGATTTTTATTTAGTTAATTATCTTATGCTTTTGTTAATTTTTCATTTTCTTTGGATTCTTGTTTTCATTGCTTTGTTAGAATCGATTTTTTATAAGCTTCCTACTGACATTTGTTTCGCCTCATTTGGTCAACTAGTTTGAAAATGGTACTCGTTTGAAGTCTCATCATTGATCTACCTTGGGTTTAAAATACATAAAATGTACAATATTGCATTTTGTAAATAAATTAGTTCAATAATGCATTTATTTTAAATACTAACACCTAGTTAGTTCTTACTAACAATTTTCATTTTTTACTTATATAGCTAAATCATGAAGTATCAGGATTTTAGTAATTTACTCAAATTTCCCAAATTAATTACTAATTTCAAAAACCCAAAATTTTGAAGTGGTTGTAGTTTAATTTTCATTTTTATTAAAGTAATTGTAATTTATAATCTAAACTTCATTAAAATAAAACAATATAAAAATAAAAAATAATATAAAAAAATTAATTGCATCGGGAGATCAAATCTGATTGCATCAGAGCTTTCATATATCGCAAGTTTAACAAACCCTCGATACCTCCATTCTCTCGATTGCCGATTTCCCGATCATAAAAAGTCAAAAGACATTATATAAGGTTATATGTTTTATTATCAAGTTTTACTCATATGTTTTATTATGAAGTTTCACTCATACGTGAGTGAATGAAGGTAGGTAGGATAATTAATTTTAATATTAAATTTTATACTTATTAATTTAAAAATAATAAATTTAAATTAATTAATATATAAAAATTATATTTAATTTAATTAAAATAAAATTTAACATTATCTAAATTAATATAATCAGTTATAAATAGTTAATTAATATATCAGTAGTTAGATAATAATAGTTATTAATTAATTAGTTTCATTCATATAATTAACAATTAAATTAGAATTAATTATTAGATAATTAAAATTCTAATTTAGGATTAAATTTTTAATTAAAATACTGATTTTTTTTAGCCCAGCAGTAGAAATTCTAGAATTGTGCCAGAATTAACTCATCTACTTTAGAAGTTCATAGATTGAGTTTTACTTTGCTAAATGAGGCCCAGGACAACTCATTGGAAAGATAAAACCAAGGAGAACATTTCTGAAGAGGTTTCACTAACATATTTGGTCATTTATTAGGTCAAAAATCAGGCAGAAGATCAAGCTACGAATTTCTAAAACAAAATCATTTTTCTGAGTTTTATTTTCTGCATTTTCATTTGTCCAAGCCTCTTCTCAATGAAGATCCATTCGTCAATAATCTTTCGCTAATTAAATAATCTCATGCATCAATCAAAAGCTTATATTTTATTTTCAATTATTTATTTAAATTGAATTTGATTGGATTTGTTTTAATTCCAGAAATGATATTTTGATTTTATGGTTGCATCTTAATTCATTTTGATTTCTTTTTGCAGAAAAACAGTAGAAGAGATATAGAAAAAATGATCTCAATCAATGAGAGTGCTCCAACAATTAAAGATTGGAATTTTTGAGCAAATAAAATTGGATTGGGCAGATTTTTTCTTCAACAAACTCTCATCTCAAAATATTTTTGGAAATATTATAAATAATAGATTGCAGAATGTAATAAAGGGTTGCTCTCCTCTGCAATTTTATACTTCTAAAAACACCTCTGTAATAGGAATTTAAAGTTGTAGGTGGGAGAAGAGAAAATCTCAGATCTGGGGACTATTGAGGATTTTGCCTTTGTATCTTGAATTATGCGTAAAAGGCAAAGTTTGCACTATTGTGGCTTTAGCTTTGAAAGTAGAAGTTCAAGCAATGTAAAGAGCTATTGAAGACCAACGATAGAGAAATGGATGCAATAAACTGGCATTTTTAATACTACTATTTCAAATATCAATTTCATTTTTATGGTAACAAAAATGTGTCATTTTATTCATGTTTGTGCACTTTTGTCAATATGGGTAATTTGTCTCAATGTTGTTATTACGTATCTCTGTTCTTATGGATTAAATTCTGATTTCTGAGTAACTACTTACTCAGAAATCTGTCCTATAAAACTGACTTATTAAATGGTAATGTGTTGTGAACTATTTCCACATATTATTGTTTAGTTATTGGATTTACTGATTTGATAATCAATATCATTTTTGTGAATTACTTCCTGAGTGTTGTTGGTTTATTATTTCAATTAAGAGATCTCAATAGGATGTGTTTTGGTATCCATAATGTCAGTTAATTGAACTACTTCATTAACTTGATATTCATTATAAGCAAGACACATTTAAATCTCAATACTTTAAATATCTTGCTTTTGTTTGGGTTACATTTATATCTGCCTAATTAAGATAGGATTAAGATTAGTTTATTTTTGCTTGCATCTTAGAATACGCTTGCAATTGGAAAAATTTCTACATTCTTTTAAGTCCTCTTCTTAAAGAGGAAAAATATTAGTTGTGGCTTGGCTGAACCCAGATTGGCTTAAGGGTAATTTTCTTTCCTGATCAACAAGAAGAAGTGATCTGATATCCCTGTCTATTGGTAGTTAAAGATACATCATAAACCAATAGTGATAGGGAGAAGGTAACTGGACCTAGTTAAACCAGTTAGAGCCACCACACCAAACGGAAAAGGAGCTGCTTTAAGGTTTGAACCAGGTGGTTATCCCCCATTGTTGTTACAGTGATTTTCGAGGCATCAATGCATCCCTACTCTTAAGGTGTACTGAGCCGCTCTCTATATATAAAATCAGAAGTGTAAAAATATATCTATATATAATAATAATAATAATAATAATAAAATTCACTAACAATTTTATTTTTTGATCTATAGATGGAGGATAGGGGGTCTCATAACGGGCCAACCTACCATATTCATAGGGACGTGGCGAAGTGGCATTCCCACTATGGCCACCACACCAAGGATATGATCCAATGGATGCATAAAGAAACAAAATCCTTGGAACAAGAGGTCTCATCACGAGTCGGCCTGACCACTTTTGCTACTTCCAAGTGAATGACAGTGTGTTTATCTGGTCACCATGCCAGCACATTGATCTCCACTGTGGACATCATAGCGCACTTCCCCAAATATACATAGAGGATCCTGGCTCCTAAGAGTTAGAAAGAAAATCTATTGAGGCTATGGATGCCTGTAGGCAGCAGAAGCTCTGCTTATGGTATTGAAGTTTAATTTCTTACATCAATAATTATTATGCCCTCTTCTTATTTCTCTATTTTTCTCTATGGAGATATTATTTCCCTAACTTACCTTACCTTGAACCTTTATGCATGAGTTAATCTTTTCTAAAATCAATCACATCATTTTTAAGTGGAATAACGATGGTAAGGTATCATCTCTTACGAATGCTATCCTTTTTATTTATCACATCACCTCACGACATCGTATCACTTATTAATAATTCTCATTACACACCTTGTTTTCATTACTCCAATATCCTTTTATGATCCTTTCATTAATATACGTACTCTGTCACCTTTACAACCCAATCCATCACTCTTGTACTTCACTGCTAGAATGTCATCTTTTCATCCATTCGGTCATAGGTGACCTTTAATTTCGAGAGGGGGTGGGGACCTCCATTACGCTCATGCATGTGATGTCATTATTTTATTTGATTTTGTAGAATAATAGTACATCCCATAATCACAGAGCGTGTGGCTTTATAATAGTCCTCGATTTAACGATATTTATTTTCATAAAACATCACCTGACAGTGTTGTTACAATTACTTCTTGTTCCATCTCTTGGTTGCTGCTCGTTGTTGTGTTTTCTCCGTTGTACTAATTGTTTTCAGGAGTGGGAAGAACTCAAGCATCATGGGAGGAAAAACAGTGTGCTGAGAACCTTTAATACTAGTTGTCTCTAATGGAGCCTGGGAAATTCTAGCTCGCGCAGGATGGACAACATATTTTACAAGATTTCAACCCCCCAATGAGGAAATCACCATTGAATTTCTACAGCATCTACAGAATGGACAATCCTTGGGAGAAGGTAGACAAATTACCATAACATATGTTGTCATAGAAGAGGTGTCTGGGCTACCGGTAGAAGGACCAGTATGGGCTAACAAGCGACTAAAGCTGCATAATGCTATGGAGATTTTTAGGGACGAAGGACAAGAGCTAATCAAAAAGGGCGAAGGCATTCATCCATCTTCTCTTGGAGAGCCATGGGGAGAATTGGCATGAATTGTACAGAGCTATATTACTTGTGATGGGCATCAAGACGTGGTAAGGTCGCGACAACTCAAACTTTTAGTAGTATTAAAACAAGAATGCTCTGTTAATTTTCTTGCACTGTTGAATTCGTTATTGCATGACACTGCTGAGAGGCTGAGATGGTCTCAACACCCAAAGACAGTAGTTAGCCACCATTGTTTGATTAGGTTAATAGTTAGTCACAACCTTGCCCAAAAACAATCAACATGGGATGATCTCATATTGGCCCTCAAAAGAGGTGAAAACCTGCTAGCACCTAACCCTGTTCCAAAAAGAAAAAGGACTACCCCTTCCGGAAGCAGATCTCATAAGTGTAGATGATCTACAAGGTTGAATTCAGACCAAGGAACGTCTGAAAATCGTCAAGGTAGTGCTTGTAAACCAACAGAATTATCTAGCCCAGTAAATGTACAGGACTTGCAACCAAAGCCAGAAGGACAAGATAATCCTAAATCAGAACCTGAGGGAGGAGATAGACCCAACTCAATACAGGAAGGAGCAACTCATTATGACAGTGAATGAGAAAACGAAGTGGGGCCTCCTCCAGCATCAAATATGAGTTCTCAAGATGATTGTTTGTAGGATTTCGAGGTAGGGATGGCCTAGGTCCTGGCCAATATGAACATCTACATGCAACTTGAAGAACTACTGAATCCTAACTTAAGAGAAGCCTAATCTCCAGGGAATTTTTTCCATACCGGAAGTCTTCCTTCCCCAAAAGATATAAACCGAGAAGAGGAAGTAGATATAGAGTCTATTCAGGAATTAGAGAACCAATCTAGTGACACGTTCCCAGTGGAAAACAATCATGAAGGTCTAGACACAGAAGTCATAGGCCAAGAAGAGGAAGCAGAGATAGAGGTTATTCAGGAGTCCGATAATCAATCTTGAGACATGGTCTTATTGGAACAAAGCTAGGGTGAACAACCAGGCTCTTTAGAGATAGAGGCTATTAATGAGACCATTAGCAAATCAGTTACTACTTAGAAGAGGCATGGAACGAGAACAAAATTGAGGAAGCTAAGAAAAGAACACCAGAAGCTTCATAATCTGGTCAAGAGGCTCCGATGAAAAGGAAAGGAAATTACATTGGGAAAAACTCCAAATAATACCCCTGAGGTAGCCAATGTGGCCGTGCAAATGGAATTATGTGAAGGTAGGGCTATATGCACTCAAACTGATCTCATACCTATTCGAACAATCACCACTCAAGCAGGATTGCATGCAGAATTAGTAGACGTAGCTACTCAGATGGAGGTTTGGACCTCCCACAATAAAGAAGTGGAGATAGAGGATATCCCCTCTTGTAGCACAGGCACTCAGACATAGGATATCCCCTATTGTAGCATAGGCACTCAGACAGACATATAAGCCAAAGACATTCTAACACACCATGACCCTATTTTACTAAATCTTCAGAAGGAATTGGCACAAGCCCGAGTTGCTCTAGAATGAATGAACAAGAGATAGTGTCCCTGCAGAGATATCAAGAGCTGTAGAAACAACTTAAGGAACTAACTATAATGGAGGATGAGACCTTTGATAGGTGTAGAAGTGTGGAATAAAAGCTGGAGAAGGTGAAATTCAAGTTAGACAGAGTCATGAGTGAGACAATCACCATCTTCTCACTGTATTCAGATGTCCTGACATGTAGGTCTCCTGCCACCAATTATGCTTTGTTATTATTAGAATTAGGGGTGATTTTAGGGGTGAATGTTCGCCCTTTGGCGAAATTAAGGGGTTTTAAAGTTTTGGTGGGCGAATATTTTGTATCATAGTACATTTTTACAAATCACCTCAAATAGCGCACCTTATTTTAAGGGAGAGGGTAAAAAAGGTAAATTTAGCCCTTGAAATTAGGAGTTACAACCTTCCATTCGCCCATTTTCAAGAATAGGTTTTATTTAAGTGAATTCTATGGGCCAAAGGCCCAAATACCATATTTATAAAAGAGGTATGGTAAATTAATAAAAATATAAATAAATGAGAGGTATGGTAAATAAATAAAGCGTTTTTTATATTTACTCCATAAGTCACCTTATATACATGCAAGGGTGTAAACAATAAAAATATAAGTAAAGTGGAGGTATGGTAAATAAATAAAACGCATTTTTATACTTACTCAAAATGTATGGTAAATAAATAAAAATATAAATAAACTAGACGCATGGTAAATAAATAAAACCTCTTTTTATATTTAGTCCATAACCCTCATTCTATTTATGAAGGCTCAAGAAAGATGTTTTATTT
>APFE030339238.1:0-18520 GCA_000404065.3 Pinus taeda
AGATCATGAAGAGCTCTCAAGCTTTGGATGACATGCTCAGCTATCACAGATCTCCATCTGATAAATCAGGACTTGGGTATGTAGGTGAATCCTCAAACAAGGATGAAAATGTTTTAAGCAAGGGAGATGTGAAGAAGCCAGAAAGAAATGGTGATGCTCCTAGTGCCAGCAAAGGCAAGGAGAAAAATGAAGGCTGCCATAGAAGAAATCCTACTCCAAGTAGACAACCAGCTCCAAGAAGAAATGTAGCTGATGGCAAAGAGGCAAGAGGCAATGGTGATCAGCAAAGGATCTCAAGGCAGCAAGGCTTCAGAAGTACAACAAGGAAACCTCCATCTCCCAGGTACCAAAGTTCATTTTTTGGTTATTGTTATTCCTGTTCAAACTTTGGTCATATGGCAAAAGACTGTAGAGCATTTCATGGAGATAGATGTTGTGGTCCCCGACAATCTCCAAGAAATAATTTTACAAGAAGAAATCATGAATTTTTATTCATGAAAAATGTTGAATGTTTCAAGTGTCATAACATTGGGCATATGGCACGAGATTATAACTTGACATGGGATCTTACACAAGCTAGACCCATGCAAAAGAAGAAAGTTACACAAGTATGGAGAAGGAAGGAAAGGCAATCTGAAAATGCCTTGAACTCCCCAGCTGATCTAAATTTGTTTTGAGAAGAGTCTACCAAAAGAAGACAAGCATACATTAAAGGGGAGCTTGTAAATTTTTTGTTGTTGAACTGTCTTAACAGTCACTCTTTGATGAAGATTTTTTAAAAAAAAATATGAAGTTAAATCTGCCATAACAGCAGAGAAGAAAAAGGGGCAGCGCTCAAATGTGAAGTGTAGCAGCGCAATAAGAAAGGTATGCAAAGCATGGAGACCCTCACAGCAGTGGGAAGATAGAACAAAAAAAACAACAGATTTTGAATTTTGTTATGGAGCACATGCATTTAAATGCATAGCAATGGAAGGTAGTTTCCTTCTATGTAATGTGAAAGAACATACTCACAGCAGAGTGAGTACAATACACAGCTGAAAAGAATGTAATGTTTTTTCTTCATATGCAATGCCGCATGCAAAGAAATGCATAAAGAGAAAAAGGGACAGCATATTTTTAATGCACATGGGTGAATGATAATGTGTGGCAGCAGAAAAATGAAAGGTACTGCATAGCAGTGCATTGTTTAAAAAAAATGAATGAAGACTAAGAGTGTGTGAAGCAAGGTGTAAAAAGAAAAAGGCAGCAGCCCGTGTTAATTTTTTTTGTTTGTTTTGTTGTGTGGAGAATGTAGCGCAAAACAGCGTGAGGATGATTTCTCTCTATGTGCAAGTAATGGAGAGTAAAGAGTTAGTGTATGGGCACACAACAGTATGATGAAACAAAAGGCAGCCACAGTGCAAGTTGCAGAGGCAACGCAGCAGCAAACAAAAACCCAGAATGACAGAGTCTATGGTTATGGGTATGGACAGCAGTGCATAAGAAAAGGCAGCAGCTTGAAGTTTTTGGACAGCAGCAGATGGAAAAGAAAATTTTCCTTTACAGCGGTGTAAATTTGTAAGGTGGGACAGAGTAATTGTTCCAGAAAAGACAAAGTATTATGTCTTTGAAGAATGCACAGCAATGCAAAGTTTGCAAAGAAATGTAAGTGAAGTGTAGCGACACAACAGCAAGTGTAGACACAGCAGTGTGGGGTAGATGCAGCAAAGAAGATGGCACAACAGTGCAACAGAGAATATGCAGCAGCATAAAGTTTTGTTGAAGAAATGAAAGGTAATGGACAACAGTGTTTGGCGGTAATCCCTCCGTGAGAGGAAGTAAAGTTCTTAGTGTATCCCTCTGTTAAAGAGGAAGGTGCTTTTCAGCACAGGTAAATCCCTCTATCAAGAGGATGATGCTTTTCAGCATAGTCACAGGTGTATCCCTCTATCAAGAGGAAGGTGTTTTTCAGCACATTGTTATGGTGGATCCCTCTATCATGAGGAAGGTGCTCTTAAGCACAGTTTCAGGTTAATCCCTCTATTAAGAGGAAGACTCTTTTGCAACAACAGCATGTCAAGGAGTTGAGGAAGTGTCTGGGTATGACCGAATGCCCAGCAGGTGAAATTAAAGGGGAGTGTTGGAAATGGTAATTTCTCCTGTGCGCAGGAGGCCAGCAACTAAACCGCGCGGTCAACAGTCAACCGCAGTGCCAAAACCACTCAGGGCAAACCTAAACCGTTGGGATCATATTGCACCACCCTTCTGCACAAGGCAGTTTCCGTGCAACGAGCTCTGATGCAATTGGGAGCTGACAACTGTCCAGCAAGTGATGCTGGCCTGACATCAGCAAGTCACATCCGTCGGAAGGTAACCTGTTGTCAGCTTACCCCATCCGATATGTGTCCGATCAACTGTGAAGACTGTCCGCCGTTCGATCTCCAGGTAAGGTCTCCTTGGTTTACACTCACCAAAGTACACACGGGCCTGTTCGAAAATTTAATACAGCATGGACCACACGATATGGACCATACCTTATATTAAAACATGTCTGGTAAAAGTTTCAATGTTTTCATAAGGCGATTTAATACAGAGTATGGGCGCAATATTTTTTTATATATGTTCTAATATAAGCGTTGACCCAATGTTGTCTGTAATGTAAAAAAAAGGGAAAGCCTGCGGGGATTAAAAAAAATGCAATGTGTAATGGTGATTAATATATGTCCACACGGTGAGAACGAAAGGTAATTTTTGCAGCAGCAAATGTAAAACATAGGTGGACCGCAGCACCAGTTAATATGCAATGTAATCGCATATGAAATATGCGTGACCCCTGCAGCGTGAAAAGAGAGACCAGAGAAAGAAGGAGAGTGCGGGTAAATTTGTATTGGTAATGTCATAAATTTTAGTGTGTGATTGTATTCGCAGCAGCGAAGGGAAAATCCATTGAGATTAATTTTGTATTGCAGGGAGGTATGCACAGATGTGCATAAATATTTTGGGTTTGTAATGAAAAATGTTTTATGCAGCAGAGTAATTTTGATTGTAATGTAAGAAGTAAAGATTGCACAGCAGTGCAAGAGAAAAAGAAAATGAAGAAAACCAGTGGACGGTTTTGTTGGAAACCATGAGTTGTTTCACACAGAAGTGAAAAGGTAAATGGGTAAATCCCTGTAAGTTTTGTTTTCACACAACAGTGAATGTAAATGAAATATTTACACAGTGGTGTAAAATTTCATAGGAGGTAGAGTAATTTATCTTGTAATGTTTTGGTGAATCCCTCTGAGTGAAAGAGGATGAATATGTCTCTGTAAATTCTCAGGTGAAAACAGAGTTTTGGTTTAATCTTGCTTTTGGTAAATCCCTCACAGCAAAGAGGATGAATATGTATTAGTGTGTTTATTTTAATGAATGGAAATATTTTATGGTGGTGAAATACTCTGTTCTCAGTTATTTTTAAAAAGGATCCTCTGTGCAAAAAGATCCTGGAGCAAAGGAAACAGAGCATTGGCTCTGTGGTGTTTTATATTTTGATGGTTTTGGTATTTTCCCATCCCATCCCAAACAGCAAACGAAAAATTCCCAACATGCCGGTTTCAGTGTCTGTTTTTATTGTTTATGGAACTGTCAGTGCCTGTTATCCTTATTGCATGAGAAACGTCCATGAGAGATCGACCTTATCCAATGACCAAGAGAGGTACGAAATTGTTCAATCCCAAAAGCCTACTTTTGGCTTATAGATATAGGGTTACCCTAAAAAATGCTTAGAAATAATGCTCGTAAAAGCATCTAATGAGAAACAATAAAAAACAATTTTACGTATGGTTTACGGATAAGAATTTTTTAATATAAGATGTACATATAGTAAAATTATAACCATTGTTGGCATGTAAACCTTGCCAACGTGGACGCAGTGGCTTTTAGTTTTATTTTTGGAGAAAAGTATAGCGAAGCGGTCAGTTTTCTAGCCAGAGCAACAATGGATAAAAGAAACGGCTGCTAAAGCAACATGAAAATTCCACACCCCACAAAGCTCCGCCTTCTTAGCTTTTAGAAACATCACGAGAAAAGCTTTAGATTGATGTTTCCCATTTAAAAACTACATTTTGCGTTTGTCTTATCTCAGAAGGGAATTCAATTCTGGAAACCTGAATTTTTGTTTTACTAAGGTAGGAACGTTAACTCCAGAACATGACTTTGTATTAACATCACTGTTGGTAACTAAATCATGAAAGAGTCTATTAAATATCTAGTGCATTAATTAAGTGAGGGAAGTTGAACATTGGCAAGATCTTTGGCTATTGGGAATCATAGGTGATTCATAGTTGGGTGGTGTTGCTCCTCTCTCCACGTAAAGTTTTAGTTAGTGTCAGATGTGTGGCATGTTTGTATGATGATTCTTACCCTCTCTCATAATTCTGGTTTGTTTACGATAATATTTATTAAGTCTATGTTATTGTTCCAATTTTTCTATGAGATGGTTTCTTAAGTTTCCTCACCGTGAGAATGTTTGAATGAATTACATGGGTTTGTGTGCTAGTAAAATTATTAGGGTTTTAAATCCAACAATTCATATATATGGATTTCTTAATTTCCTCTTGTATAGAAATGATGGATTCAATAATGCATATCACTTTCGTGTGCTCTCATATGCATATTGACATTATTAAGATTATTTTTGCGGTGGTAAGAAAGAGTAGCATGCTTTAGTGTTTTGTAGATGTTCATGCATGTGGAACAATCACCGAGCAGTGTCTCCTTTAGTATTATCAAGGGTTCACCATAGTCTATGTTGTGATGCTCCTGCATGCAATATAAGGAATTGCTGGTACATATTTTTAGTTATAAATATATGGGTCTGTAAGATATCCAATGAAATTGACTTGAATGTCACTAGGTTTCTGACAGTACCTAGTGTGTGTATGAGATACAATACCTATATAATGCATTTTCTAAAATTTATATTTAATTAACCAATTTGTTATGCATGATGGAAACAAGACCTATAATAATGATGGATGATCATGATAGTAGAGTTTAATTAATATCATTGATGTAGGTAAAGAAACTATTATAGGTTGAATGTTATGCTTAGTTCCATCTTCATCCACTAAATCACGTTTACTAGAAATCTCAGACATAAGTCTTAAAAATAAGGTTAAAAGACGATACCATAACCACTTTATTCTTAAATTGAGAATGATTGTGGAGTTCGTTATAGAATTACTAACTATGGTCTACAGGCAGGCTAAATATACCCTTGCTATTGCATCTTAATGATTAAATATAGAAAAGATAAAGAAACTTTACAAAACGGGAGCTGAGGAGCTAAATTCCAAGGTAGGATAAGGAGATTTGTTAAAACTTGGAAATATATATTATGTGTTTTCCTATTTGAATTTGTATTTGTGTTTCATATTTAAAATTTTAAAATTGTATGTTTGCTTATTTAAATTTGTATTTTCTATGTTGTTTAAAATTGCATATATGTAACACCCCTCCTTTGTATGTAAAACTTTGCTAACCTAAGGTGAGAAAAAGTAGGTCTAACATGTAATAAGAAAAGTAAATAATTTATGAAATAAATAAAATAATTAATCACTTAGAATAATGAAACACCAAGAGAGGAGATTCTTGCCAAATCCCATTGGTGAATGGGAATCAATAATATTCATAATAAGACTTCTAGATCCAGATCTAGATGAGATTAATGGATTTGGAGATAAATATCCATTAAACTACTTAGTTGGAGAAAGATGCTAAGTTAAGGAAAAGCATAAAAGCCTTGCCCTAGAAAAGGCAAGCTTTGATGAGAAAAATCCTCACAGGAAAATAACACTCAGCTCGGGGGTGAACTGGAAGCAGGAAGTTCTAGGTGTGGTGGTGGTGCTCGGTTTTCCCTGTGACATTATTTAAATTTCTCTTATAGAATTCCATTTCATGAGATTTGTTGTATGTTTTTCCTTACCGTGTATATTGTCAAATTCTCTCAACATATGTTTATAGCTACATGTGTGATCTTTGTGTAGAAAGATAATTGAATAATGATGCATGAAACAACTAGGTAGGATGAATAATTATGTTTTAAGATTGCCACCATAGAGCTAGTGGTTCATCTTATCCATGGTAGGCCTTTTGCACTATGAATTGTATCTACTAAAGGTCATATTAACTATTTATTCATTGTGGTTAGTATTGCATAAGATATGCCAGCAGGACTATGGACATGTTATATCAAGAAGTTAACTACAGTGAATTTATGATAAAGAGTCCATTAATCCTTGTGTTAAATCCTCAAAGGAACGAAACTCGACTGTAAGATCTTAAATGATCATGATTGATGCCTTTCATTACGATGTGATGTATGCATGTGTAGAATTACAGGTATTAACCTTGTCTATGGGATGATTATATATGAACAAATATGACAACTATTGCGTATTTAAGCCAAGCTAAATTTAGTGAAGGAAGAAAATATGGGGTTTTAATATTGGATCAAGGAGGTATGTGACAAATGGTATGACAACTCTAAGTTCAAGTATTATGGTCTAAGAAACAACCCACCTCTATAGGGTATGAATGAGCTTTAGGTCCTAAATTAGGAAGTTCAATAAGCTTGGTGGTGTGCATTCTTCCTATAAAATCTTTATGCTAAAGAAAAAAAGAAAAAAAGAAAAAAACTATGACAGACATATGCAGAGCGAAAGGCTAGATTTTGCCCCACCTTGTGCATACTAATAGGATATACCCTATTACACATATACTCTAGCCCAACATATTCCTTGTGTATGCATATAACTTACTCTACACACTCACGCTTTAATTTCATTAGTTTTAGACATAATAAGATTGTTAAAATGAGGAGACTTATAACATAAGTCTATAGACATTAATATCTGTAAAATTAATAAGTTTCCAAAAAGTAAAGGTTTTGTAAAAATCATAAATTCTTCTCTATTTATTCCCCAAAAAAAAATAGAGAAGAATTTATGATTTTTATCTAACACGCAGATGTAACCCATATGGTTCCGTGGTCCCCACTCCCTCCCCTTTGTCTCTCCCCTTTCTCCTCCTCCCTCTCCCACTCCCTTTCCCTCTTCCCCACTCCCTCCCCTTTATCTCTCCCCTTTCTCCCTTTCCCTCTTCCCCACTCCCTCCCCTTTATCTCTCCCCTTTCTCCCTTTCCCTCTCCCCCATTGCCTCCTTCATTAGTTTCCCACTACCCGACCCACTCCATCCGTCCCTCTTACACTCCCACTGCCTACTACCCTTATACGCTTCATCTCTTCCGCCACCATTTCCCTCCATCACTCCCTTTCCCGCATCAAATATTTCATAATATCTACAACACATTATACTATTATACTAAAATAATGTTAAAAAAGCAATATATTATTACATTAAATAAATTCTACTTATAAAACTATTTTATAAAATAAATGAATATAGTTTTACTATGTATTTAACTTTATATTATAATTATTATTATTTAGTTAGATTTTTTTCTAAATAATATTAAAATATTTGTATAAATAATAACCCAATATTAATAACAATATATCCTAATGGTTTTAAATAACAATATATCCTAATAAATGAAAACATATAACATAGAAAGAGATTGGTACAGATAACCCTGACACTCTAAACTACATCTCGATAAATTTATCTTTCTATGTTTTCAATTCCATCTGATTTTATACCCACAAACTGGATTTGACCTCTCCATCCCTCAACCTTGACTGTGTATTCTTCTGTTTTCTATTTATTCATCTCCCACACCGATCTTCATAGCATTCGAGGTCCACGGTTCAAGTCATTACCAGTCTGCTGTTGCAGGCCGTAGTTTTGGTAGGTTTGGTGGGCTCTCTCGTGTATTGGGTTGGCTCAGATTCTGGAACCCGATACCTCTGCCTCCTTTTCACGGCAAGAGGCTGCGTTTTTGAGCAGGAGATGAGAAGTGTGCTGTGTTGTTTCCTGAAATCATTTTTAAATTGAAAATAAAACAAACATCTTATTAAAATTACCAACGATGGTTCCACAGTTTTTCAACGAAAACCCCAAAGAGTCTCATCGTTAGACAACTGCTCCAACAGTGTTTTAATTTTATTCTCTTCAATATGTGAGAAAGCCTGAGCGTTGCATTTTTAATGGTGAATAAAGTTATGAGCCTGCTCCACTTTTCGCGCCCCTTGGGGCTCATTCTAGATCTGTTGAACGTTTTCTACATCAACCGTAAGTTCATTTCTTCTTATGTTGCCAGGAATTAGGGTTTACTTCATTCTTATGTTGCCAGGTATGAGGGTTTACTTGGCTTTAATTTATATCTTTACCAGTCTGAACCTTTAGGAAGGTTGATCTTTTGACTCTATTTTAACGACGTTTGACTTTTTGAGACATAGAAAGAGAAATTTCAGTGGTTTTAAGCCGGACGTAAGGTTCAAAGAAATAGTAACACAAAGCAACGATAACCACAGAAAAATTGAGGAATAAAAGTAATATAGGAACACAGGCGAACACACTGAAAATATGATATGGTACACATAAGCATTATATTTGTTATTGTTATTATAGAAAAGCTTAAGTATGAATGGGAATTGCATATCTATTTACCTGTTATGATTGATAGAGGGTCGGGCCAACTCTGTTTGTCACAATTCTCCAAGGATGAAAGTATGCTACAGCTGCTACCTGGGTAGACAAAAAAGTTTAACAACACATCAAAAATCAATTAACATTACACGAAATTTTCGAAACAAAATACCAAAAAACACAAAACATATAGGCTAACAAAACATCTGAGTGGAGAAAAGTTTAGCATAACAAGAATGAAGTCATACCAGATTCTTCAGGAAGAAAAGCTTCGTCTCCATGCATCCAAAGCTTTCGGATAGCCTCTGAGCAACATAAACCACAGAGCAACTGTAAACATCACCTATATAAAAATATATACAGAAATCGGCCATCCACACGACCAGCCTACAGTTCATAGTGCCAAAGATATGAGAGGAATGAAATGAGGCACCCATGTATGTGGTTTTATAGAGAATGAGGCACCCATCGGTTACCGTTCGTAGGAAATTTAAAATCAGTTACCGGAACTTCCAAACCATTCTGCACATCGGAATTCCAAACCATTCTGCACATCGGAATAACAAGAAAGGCATTCTGCACGTCGGAATAACAAGAAACGGAAGTTTGATAATGATGTGGTGTGATGGAATAAACTACTTGATTGTTTTGTAGGCATCCGCAGGGAGGGAGGGGGACCACATAATCGACGTGCTTAATAGAAAAAGGATCCACTCTCTAGGGAAGTTACATCATGCGCAAAGAGGGAGCGGGAACCACATCTCAACGGCTACTTCAGAAATTTGAAATCCTTGATTGGCATTTCAAACGACATTTCAAACTGGCCAGGTATTCGGCCCTCCGGAATTGTTGGTCGGACGTCAATTGTGACCGCGATCAACCTGAAATAGCGTTTTTGAGACATACGCAGGGAGGGACCGGGGACCACGGAACCATATGGGTTACATCTGCGTGTTAGATAATAGTCCGACGGGGACCACGGAACCATATGCGTTACATCTGGGTGTTAGATAGCGTGTGAAATTTTCCCGAATATTTATACGATGATGCACATGAATCGTTTTTTTATTTGCTTCATTTTTCTTTCCCTTTTAAGCATGCCCATTTTCCTTTTGATTTGGGATTTGGGCTATGTTATTGGGAGTGAATTGTAATAATGTTGTATTTTTTTTTTTATAGATATATAAATTTCATTTAATCACTGAAATAACACTTAAACTAAAATTATTAAACATTGTGCTATAGGAAAATAATGTTTTCTAAATTAAAGTATGAAAACCCCAATATACATAATTTAAAATTTCTATTCAATTAGAAACCAATCCAGTATTCCGAAACATATTGATATTCTTGAGGTCAAGATATTTGTACATGTAGAGATAATAGTAAAAGTAATTAAAATCTCCCTATCATCTGGAGCTAGAAAGTTAAATATCTTTTGATCTATAATTTTTAGCAAAAGGAGATAAATATCTATTGTAATATAAAATTGTAGAACCTACAATGTTGGTATCCTTTTGAAGTGGAAATTTTACTGTTGAATACATAAACCAACAATTTTATCAAGTTACATTCACATCTTTGTACCTTCTTCACAAAACTAACTTTCTTTATACAAAGGTTTCACATAACCTTCAGGTCTGATGATATTCTAAAGCTTACCTGATGATCTTAGAGATAGATTTTACCTCTTCTGCTACTAGGTAAAAGGATTGGGAAAAAAATAGCATATACTAGGTGGGAAAAATGTTAGTGACTTATTAGACTACATTTATTTCTTATGCATGTTTATATTGTTTCCACTTTTGATTTTGGTCAATATAGGGATGAATAGAATTTCAACGAAATATTTTTTCAAAATATTTTGATACCACATAGATACACAAATTCCACTCAAGGGACGAACAAATTTAAACACATAATGTAGAAAAATATCGGTAAATAAAAGGATTTTTCTTGTCATTACTTATGATTTTCTTGAGATTAATATGACGCCACAAACTCTCCTTTGATATTTACCTCAACAACTCTAAATTCCTTACTATAATAACAATTCATGGCCAGGGAAAAAATAGTATTATAAATGTCCATATGTTTTTAAATGTGCGCTACATAAACTTAATCATTAGTAGAGGATCAACGAAATCGCCTTGTAAGAATTTTTTTCTTTTTTACTTAAGCCAAAACAAAATTAAAGAATAAAGAAGTTCAAAATATTTTCTTATGTTGTTACACACGAGAAAACTATTTCAAAAATTCTACAAACAAACTAATTACAACATGTCTCTATAAAATTGAAGGCATTGATATTGAGAAACAAATTGTTCACCTAACTAGTTAAGCTAGGATCGTTTGACCCACTTTTCATATTATTTTTTGTGTTGATATTCATATGACACCGGAAAATTTTATTAGATATCCACCTCAACAACTTCTAATTCCTTACTATAATAATAAATCATAGAAAGTGGAAAATAAACTTTATTATAAATGTTCATATGTTTTTTTGTGTGGACTACATAAATTGATTGTTCACTAGATGACCAACCAAATCCACTTGTAATATTTTTATTTTCTCTTTCTTAAATAGAAAAAAAATCATGGAATCAATAACTTTGAAATACTTTCTTCAGCTACTAAACATGATAGAAACATTTCAAAAATTCTACAAACAATCCAAGTATAACATATCTCTAGAGAATATAAGGCACTCTACTCAAGAAATCAATTCTTCATCTAACTACTTGAGCTAAGATCATTTGACCGAATTTTAATAATTTTTTCAACCAAAAAATTATGGGACCACCCAATAGAGCTCATTTATACAACTTTCTTCCACAATTTTCACATAGTAGAGCATGTATCCATAGATTTGAAACCACCATAGTCAGAAACACAATATGAGTCTCTGTCGCTTGAAGTATACTTCTTCCACACCCAATTTCCATATTCTTACAAAGCTTTTGATACATACTTCCCTTATAAAAAATAGATATTAACATTTAGTAACGAAATGATGGCATCACATTTGGTCACAATTTTTTGGTTCATATTACTACCTATGTGAACATAAAGTTAAGATGAATTTATGTTAATTTTATTATATGACATCGTAACATAATGAAAAAAATTGAGAAAATTAATTTTAAGCTAATAATATAACAAAAGAATAATTTTAGAGATACAATTACGTGTTTGAGGATTTACAACTTAAGTGTGTGTTTAGTAACACTAATGATGTAGTAATATCCCATCCTCCAATAAGTTTGGAGAATTAGTTTTATATGTAGCCCATTATCATATGTGTGTGTGTGGGTAGTGGTAGTAGTAACTTTTAATGATGATATATAAGTTTTACATTTTTAATAAAAATATATTATCACGTGATGAAAATATCTTAAATGGGAATGTGAGTTAATGCTCTTAGGAAAAGTAAGGTTCCCAAAAGTCGAGTATGAATCAATGATACATCTATACTTTTTTTTAAGAAATTAGCTAATACAGGAAAAGAAAATATATTTTAATTTGAGAGCTATCTAGAAGAACATTTAGTTGATAAAAATATTTAGAATTGTGTCAAATTCATTTTTATAGCCTATCAATCTTTTCATTTAATCTAATTCATCATCCAAATTTTTTTAAGAGCGTCTCAATTTTTTTTATAACCTAGAACAAGGAAATATGAGGAATAGGCATAGTGCACACAAAAAAAATCATAGATTGTTCATTTCCAAGCCAAATTATAGGCTAGATAAATATTGCCCATGGAATACAACAAATTCCAAATAAGGAGAATATTGTTCAAAAAATATCTCAACAAAACTCCACAACCAACAACTCAATCATACCTATTTACTAATGTAAGCATCATTCCAAATCTGCAATTTAATGATTATATCTATATCATTACAAAGATTATAATAAAATTGATAATTTAAAATTAACATGTCAGATCTGTGTGACTAGTCCTCCTCGAAATTTATACCCACTCTGAAGTCTCTTAGACAATTACCTTTCCATGAGCACAATTTTCTAGGTTCTCATTCAACTCATTTAAGACATAATCGCCTCTAACAATATTTGATGAAATTCGTATAATTGATGCTTCTAAATCTCGCAAAGGACAATCTTGATATTAGACTGTATCTAGTAGTCAATTATGCAGTTGACATTTCTACCCAAATGGATCTCATTACAATACCTGTAATTGATTCTCTTGAACCCTGAAGCGCAACAATAACCACCAATATATAACGAGTTCATACAATTAACTTAGTGATGTGTTTTAAGGACACTGAAGAATGTCGAGAACCACTAATTTAATTATATTCCTGTGTTCATCAATTTATTTTGAACTTTTTAGAAAAAATAAACAACCTAACAAACAAGACAAAGAAAAACCCATAACAACAAATATAATCACATTCCATAACTAAAGATAATGATAACGATAACGATAACGATATAGATATAGATATATATAATAAATTGCAAGAAGCACCTCCAAAAAGCTTGAAAGCATATAAGAATAATCTTAACAATGTAAATGTTAATGATTTTCATATGATTTTTGAAAAGGGTTGATGTCACATCAACCTCTTTCTTTAAAGGACTTATTTTTGACATTTTAATTTTTCTAATGTATTAGGTCTGGACTTTTTTTTAAATGTTGATTATTTAACCATTTTTTAAATTCTCTTATTCCTCTTCATGTTTTTCATCCTTAGATATTTGGTTTTTAAGGCTTTTCGATTTTTTGTTTTGTTTTCCTTTGCACTGTTTTTTTATAATGAAAATTTTCATTTTTTTCCAAAGTTAAAAAAAAAATATTGAGATTATGATTTTTTTTATATTTCTATATTGTTAATTAATATTTCAATACACAACACATAATTGTCACCAAAAAATAACAATTTAAAAAAATCCACAGAAAATACACGTTTTCCATATAGATATAATTAAAAAAAAACATGTATTTTGGGACATTTTCGCTAAGAACCCACATTAAAAAAAAATGACAAAAACTTGTTGAAGATTTGAATTAAAAAAAGAGGACAAATAACCAATTTTATGAATTTTGTATAAAAAATGATATTTGAAATAAAAAAATTCAAAAGAATATATATTTTAAGCAAAAAAAATTAACATAGAATTAGAAAAAACAATAAAAACCTGATAATAAAAATGATTAAAAAAAGTATATAATAAAAAGAAACCATGTCAATGTGAAAAAAATTAAATTATATATAAAAGAAAAAAATCACTATAAAAATACTTATATTTAAAAAAAAAAAAAAACCTTTTTTGGTCTTCTTGGCGGGCTCAACTCGATTCTGAGAATCAAGTGAGGGGCTCATCTGATGTTATGAATCAGATGGAGCCCTGGCCAGTGGTTGAAGGTGCCACGACCCGTGGCTACCGGAGCAGTGATGGAGCCCTACCTAGGGGCTCAGCAAGGCATGGCCTTGTGTAGGCAACGCTACGTGCACCTTTGCTAGTCGAGGGTTGTGGGCCCGTTGGCAGGCTTAATCCAATTCTGAGAATCAAATTGAGCCTGCCCAAGGGCCCGAAGAGGAATTTTTATTTTTATTTTTTTATAATAATCATAAGTCATTTTATAACATTTTTTTGTTTTATGGTTTTTTTCTTTAAATTTTTAATAAAAATATATAGACTTGTAGTTGACACAAATTAGTTAAAAGAATTTCCACCATCCAAGTGCCTCCGATGCGACTAAATCTCAAATCCAACTACATTATGTTTCATAGACAATATTTAATTACATTTCTAAAAGAACTTATGAAATTTATTTCCTAGTTAAGTAAAATGGACAACAATCCTACTCTAATAATAGATAGAAAAAACTTATGGAAGACAAAAACGGACAAAAAGCATCCAAATGATTACAACAATTAGACAACTCCGCATAATGAGAATATAGGTGGAGATAAAAGCGAACCATAATAAGTGATTCATATGAGAAAATATTTTGAATGGAAAAGGAAAAGGATCAATAAACCAAATTGAATAGTGGTAGTGAAAACTATTGACCTCTCAAAATAAGTAGAAAATGAAAATGGATAGAATATGAACCAAATTCAATATCATATGCATTAATAAGATGATTATGCTTCTCTTGAACATCATTGCTACTACTATTTATGAAAATGGTGCCCACCTCATTAAATGTAGGTTTTGTACCATTTTTAAGGTGATAGTCTTTCCCTTACTTATAGGAGTTGTCCTTACTTCTCAATAAAGATCAAACTCTAAATATGGAGGAACTCCATCCTCATCTAAAATAATTTCGTTGTTATCATCAATTATTTCTAACACTCAAGTTCAGGTTACTAAGAAAATTTTGCATACCACCACATAGAAAAAGAACAAGGGGGGGAGTCAATTGATTTAGAATAAAACTTTAAATGTCCTATCCTAAGGTTTCTTATCCCAATGATGATCAACATTTGCTAATATAGCAAAAGTCCTTCCTTATCTTGAGTTTTAGCATTTACATCAGAGCTCTTAACATCAACTATAATAGTCTCAGAAGTCAACAACTTCACAAAGACCTACATATTACTTGGGATATGAAGGACAAGAAGAAGGGTACATTCTTCCAAATATTATAATCGACTACGCTTCTATCATCTTCAAGATCATGCCTAGTGAAGATCAACCTTTGATGATTTGGAGCAATTCCTTGTCTTAAATTTTAGCTTTCACATTATTGACAATATCTGAGCTATCAACTTCATAAGTAATTTTCATGTCGGTTAGAATTTTGATATCTACATTCCACCTTCATAAATAATTTTCATCCTGGGTAGAGTTTTGAGATCTTCATGATTTTTTTTAGTCATGGTAATGTGAAATATATCATGAGGTAAGTGTTCTAAGGTTCATCTTAGTTTATTAGCCACTTTGTTTATATTTCTACACTAATTCCTACCTAGATGAAAGACCTTGCCTTTCATTGTAAAGATTAGGACACATGTTTTCACTTACCTCTTTTAAAACTTCTTAAAAACCATTTTGCAAATTTGTCAAGATGCTACACTACATACATATTCCTTTGCAATTTAGAAATAAAAAATGATATTAATATCCAATAAATTTATATAACTATTAGATAAAATTAAAAATAAATAAAA
This sequence comes from Pinus taeda, assembly GCA_000404065.3. Taxonomy (NCBI): domain Eukaryota; kingdom Viridiplantae; phylum Streptophyta; class Pinopsida; order Pinales; family Pinaceae; genus Pinus; species Pinus taeda. The sequence continues at coordinate 15,729 of APFE030339238.1, forward strand.
TAATAGGATATGTTAGACAAACTCTCGAGTGCTTTGAACACCCTGTTTCAAACATACTAAAAAAGAAATAAAATATCAAAATGAAAATTAAATCCACAACAAATTCTAAATGTCAAATCCATAATAATGTAACTAACGAAATGGAATAAATAAAAAATGGTAAAAGCATGAATTGAAGCCTTATTGGAAATATGTGTGTTGGAAAGATCTTTGTTTGAAGGGGAGAAAAGCAAGCATTAATGGAAAGAACCACCAAAAAAAAGAAACAAACAGAAGCATCCATCGAACATAGACAAAAAAAAACATCCGCTGAAATTTTCAAAGAGGCGTGGATTCGATTGAAATTTGTAAAAGCATGGACTCTCAATTGAAGAGAGAGCATGGAATCCGAGAGGAAGTAGCGGTGGTAAAACTCTTGTGGCCATTGAGGAGAAGTGAGAAATCCCTATATTAAGTCTTATCATTTTTCCAACATCTTCCTTACCCTTTGTCTATATCGATTGTGATTATTCTTGTGTGTTTGGCTATATGTGTGGTTAGAGTTTGGGTCTATCAGTGTTGAGTCTGTGTTTGTGTCAGTCATGGTTGTGCGGGATAGAGGAGGAGGCTTAAAAGAGAAGGGAAGAGGAGGAAAGATGAGTTGTGTACTGACTTTTTGGGCTCAAAGAAATCAATGATCTCTAAAAAATGGTTTGGATTAGATTCTATTTAACTTCAATGTTTTTATTCATCTCTGCCTTGCTGTAAGAATTAATTCCATTTCATAACTTTGTATTTCGGTTTGGTGCAGTGTAAATTATTGGAGTGAATGAAGAGTTGACGTTGCATGAAAATGAATGAAATATGGAAGGAAAGAGGTGGTTGACATTGTTTTTGTTCAAGGCATTCCAATTAGCTTGTTGAACGTGAAATCGAATCCCAATTCTAGGTATATAGAGATGGCATTGTATCTCTCCTTTTGATTAGTTGAAATATCGTGCTTTAGCCAATTTTATTGAACTTAAGGCTCTCCTTCCTCCTCAATTATTTGTATTAAATTTAATTTTTTCTTTATTTTTTCAATCATCCTCAATAATTTTTATTAGAGATAGTTTTTCTGTCATTCATTCAAGAAGTTATCCCCTATGAATTCAAGCATCACTAGATTTTTAATGACTTCTGATAGCTCTGTATTTGGGTTTAATCTATTGTGTATTAGTTTATTTTGTGGTTTTCTAATATAACCTCTTCTTTATTAGTTTAACCCATTATTTGTTTCTAACATGACTTGTGGTGTATTGTGTTCTTTCTTTGTTTAATCTATAGGTTTTTCCCTTTTGGGTGTAAAAATATACATTTTCGAAAGTGGATTCCTATTTGTTTTCATTATTTAAATATGTGATAGAAAGATTTATTACTTTTATATAAAAGACAAATTGATAATCTTCAAGACAAATTGATCATTTTCGTTATATCTTATTAAAAATATACATTTTTCTCAAATATTTATGTGGTATTGCATGCAAATTTATTTACAGGGGGGATTTCACCTCCTAGTTTTGGTGAAAGGGTTTTTTTAGAGTAAATATTGATGTAGTTATATATTATTGTTTCCTTCTCTCAAATATTGTAAGAGAATTATGCACACAATTATTAATAAAAATATTTTTTATGGAAAGGGTTAAACCCCTTCCTAGTTCTCAAGAAGGATGGGGCACCATTTTTCTTTCAGCAGTGTAGTTATCTTAGTGTAGTTATCTTTGTTTGTGTTGATTACTTTTCTTTAAACTCATACCCGTCAAAACTTATTTTTTTAAAGATACATTTACTTTAGAACATTTATATTTTAGGCATGTCATATTACACTTCAATGATCATCTATTCATATTATAACACTTATCCCATTCGCATCTAACTCATAACACACTTACATTTAAAAAAAAATCTATATATATATATTTTTTACAAAAATATAAATTATACAATCTTTCACCATGCATTGAAAAACACTAAATATAATTATACTTAACAGGCCATTCATATTGGTTTTTTATTTTTTTTTGGTTTTCATTTTAGTTGATTTTTAAAGCTTTTTATATTCTATTATTTATATTTTATATAATTAGATAATGGTATACATATATAATTTAATGTATTTATGTCTTTATGTTCATATATTGAATTGATACTATACCATGTTACTTTGAATTTGTGTGTGTGTTTAGTTGAATTGCGTGTTTTCTTTTTTGAAATTTCATATCTATATGTGGGTTGTCCTAATAATGATTATTTTTTTTGTATTTTGAGACCAAATTTTATATAATGTGTTTGCTTATTTGGTCTAGTATTTTGTATTTGTATTTAATTAAAATCCCATATATATGTGAATGCTTGTATCCATGTTTATTTATGAATATTTGTATGTAATTTGGAATTGTAATCATGTGTTTATTGTGATGATTTATGAATTTGAGTGGGTAAACATAATGTAGATTTTAATTTGTATATTGTCTGTGTGTGTGTGTTTTTTTAAAGCTAGATAAGAATATTTGAGCGTTTTCTTTTATTGACTTGAAATTTTATCATGTGTAATTAGTCATTTGAAATTGCATGTTTTGTGTTTAGTCCAATTTGTATATTGTTTGTTTGCTTGAACTTGTATTGTATGTTTTACTTTTTATAGTGTTTGATTGCTTATTTAATGTTGCATTTTCATATTTGGGTGTTTGTTTTTATATTAACTTGAAATTGTATTATGTGTGTTTCCTTAGTTTTTCAACACCCCTCCCTTGTATACTAAATTATTGCAAACC
>APFE030339243.1:20814-38548 GCA_000404065.3 Pinus taeda
ATATATATTATGGGAGAGAATATATGAAAATGGTAGGGAACTACTATGAACTTACTTGATTAGCATAAGGTTTTTTATTTCAAAATCTCCATTAATAAGCATTATCTTTATTGGTTTGAATACTTGCAAACCACCTGTATCACTTTAAGAAAGTTAAAGACAAGTTCTTATAAGAATGGGGAAATATTAACCATACATTGATGTCATTCACTGGAAACAAGGTGAGCTTTTTGAAAATTTTTAACATAGAAGTAGAGAAGGTTAAATTGATAAAAATGATATAGATATTTCATATTTTAGGCTTGTGCGATCTGAGTTTTGTTGGAAATTTGCTTTTGGATCTACCGTGTGAGAGTTTTATAGTATCGACGTTTTGAACCTTCTTATGAGGCTCATCATTAGGATGAAAGATGTGATACTGCAAAGTATCAAAGTGTACAATGGATACTTTGTTATACGTCGATGTTGATTTCCCTTATTATGAAAGTTTAGAAGTAAAACAATTATCAAGGGACATTACAATATATTATGCAATATTATGATGGTCCATTGTATATTATAATGCTAGCACCTTTATCATCTTGTCGCATCAAGCAACTACTTTAGCAAATACTAACAATAAGTTCACTATCTTAGGCTCTCGAAGCAATACAATTTTTTATAAATATTTAAAATAATATAATTGGTCAAAATAATGTTAAATATAGTGTTTGAATTCTTCATAGTGCATTCCACGCTTCAATAACTACATACATGATGTAGAATTGCTTAATAATTTTTATTTTAGCCATGACACTAAATTTCTTAATCTCTTCTTGAATACCCATTGTCAATATTTTAGTTCTACTTCAATCACCTCCCACACACACTAGACTCATCAATTTTGTTATTGTGTGGCAACTTACCTTGATGGTCACGTCTCTTATGGAACCTATTCCTCCTCCCTAATTCATTGTTCTACCCTGGTGTCACCTTCTTGAGAGAACCCTAGACTGTTATACAATAATGCCATGCCACTAGTTGGTCAAGATTTATATTATGTAAACATAATCATTGAAACATATTGAACCTTAGACAAACTATCATAATCAAGGATACAATCAAATAATAAGATATTTTTTAGCATGGAATCTAGGATATACCACTTCTAGTTGTCCATTAAAGTACCTGGATGAAATTGCATGTGTATTTTGTAGACCAAACAACCACAATTATTTTCACTACCCAAAGTTGAGGAATTTGAAACACCTATAACTGACAATGTTTATCACATTTATCATAGTATAATACGAATTATTAGTAAAGGACATGTATGTGTCATAACATGTACCAACCCTTAGGAGTAGAGGAACATGTAGGTTGTAGTGACCCTCAACACTATATCAATGAACCACATTAATTCATGTGAAGTAAACTTCAAAGAATCAAGCAATCAATGGAGATCTTTATCAATCATATACGATGCAATTTCTTGTAAAACTTTTGATTTGAGCATTTAATAACTTAAACATACTCAATTAGTTTAGAAGGAATGAGATTGAATGCACATTCAATTCCAAAATTAACACCAAGTATAATTAGCTCAATTGTTAGGTGTATCCAATTAATTTCTTAGAATAATTTATACATAATAATTTAAGTAATTTGGTTTTCTAGTTGAGGAGTTTTCATCAAACACTCTCTATGCAAACATTTATATAGCAACTGAGACAAAGACGCCTACAAAATATTTGTATATGAAATTATTATAGATTTTTCAAAGCAAACTTAGAAAAAGTTACGAAAGGTCCCTAATCCTTGAAGCTAAAGGCAATTCAGTTGAGATGGTTTGGGAGTGGTTTAAATTGTTTTCTCAAATTATGCATTCAAGATTGTAGGTAGAAAATCCCCATAAAGTAATTAGCTCTTTCTTGAAATTATCCAAAATACAAAATTGGGCTATATAAACTTTAATGGCAAACTAAAAAGTGGGGCTTACAAGTCCATATTGTATGGAATCCCTTGAAAGTTAGTATAAAAATTAACAAAACACATCTATAAAATCATTTTTATCAAAATCACATAAGCAAACACACGTGTGCCAAATCTAATTGCACCATAATGCTTCTAGGCCAAAACCATGTAATAAAACAAAATATACAAGTAATAAAATACTCTTGTTTGCTCAAAATTATATGTAAATCATTTATAAATGTTTGCAAACATATGGCAAGTTGCCACAAGCTTAAACCATACCTGGGAAAAAAACACATCTCTGTCTTATTTCTCATATTACCTCAGTTTATGGAATTATTAGGCAATTTATTTACATAAAACATAAACTAAAGATATACAAGCCATGTAAACATAATAGCATTCACTTAGAACATTTTACAAACACGAACACACAAAATCCAAGTTGTAATTATACTTAGAAATATCATAACTAGATTTACAATACCTTAAGGAAAACAAAAATCCATACACAAATGCTCCTAAATTCATCATTATATCTAAAAGTATTCATTGAAACTTATTTTTTAGTTCTTTCTTGAATGAAAGCCACATTTTTCAATTCAAGGATTTTGCCAAACATTTGGCAAGCATCTTCTAATAAACTAACTATCATACTTTTTCTTAATAATGAAAGAATGTTGAAGTACTTAAATTCAACATATAACTAGCAAAAATTACCCCTGATTTGTAGTGATATTGGTTCTCCAAACTTATTTCTAGTTGTTGGGCATGCTACAATAATCTTTCTTATGCATATATTTGGTAGATTCCAATAAATTCTTCAATAACATTTTGAGGCTCATGATCCTGTTATATAGGGTGAATTTATTTATATATTATTGAATTATCATGCCCAAGTTAGTAAATTAAGATTCAAACAAAAATCCATATTGATGGTAGGACGAAAACAACTAAAGCTAATAAAACATAAAAGCTTTTTTAACCAAATATACCATACTTGCATAAACGTAATTTAAGCAATTCCAACATTTCTCTAGCCATTAAGTCCTTACCTTGGGCAACCGTTATGGTGCAAACTAGTTTCCTCCTAGCCACACTTAAAAACGTTTCTTCTATCAAACCCTTCATAACCAATTTTGGGTGCACAATATGTAAAGTATGGATTTTGCTATCCATTTGTAGACACCCAAATTATTGTTACCACAATCACTTGTGTTTCTCGCTCTTTAGTATAATTTTAGTAATATTTACTTACTCTTTAGGTCACTCCCCAAACCATAAATTCTCCCATTTATTTATACAACCACCACCTCCTTCACCTAAAATTAAGTATTTTTCCTATAGATATCTCTTTATTGAAATTTAGATTAGCATTTATTTTAATCCAAATCTTTATCTTATGATCATAAATGAAAGATGTTGGCATATTCCCATCACCTCCTCTACATCACTGGATGGAATTTCAAATATTAATGAGTTTGCATCTCTAAATTTATGCTTATCTTTTCACATTTACCTAATACAATCATGAAATTACCATGCAAATTATCAAATAACAAATGTTTGACATATATAAAATTATGTCGACCTATATCAACCACATTTACTAATATGATTGTGCTAATTTATTCTTTTATTTTACTCAGTGAAAAAACTTATCATAACTCAATTATCAAACTAAGAGTGGGGACATCCATCATTAGTTGCTATCTACAAACACAATGCTAACTCATCACCTTCATTCAAGGGAAATCATGCCACCTGAAACTACCCTGATAGTGATCAATAAAGAGACATACTTTCACTCCTACTAGATCTGGGCTTGGGTTGTCAACATATTTTCTTAAGTACAAGGAAGACAAAGTCTTAACAAAAAACAATTTTAAAACATACTCTAAGCCAAATATTAATTTATTCTTTATTTTGTCATTACCTTTTTTTCTTAATTATTTATCTTTCTTTTTTCTTAATTATTTATTTTTCATTAAAAAATGATATATCTTTAATAAAATATTAATATATTCAAAATACCGAGTCCCATCTTGTCTGCCCATGATTCTCTTGCATGGTCCTTATAATAGTCCGAAATCTTACCATTTTGGGTCGTGTTAGGTGGGAGCCGATGTTCGGGGATTAAATCACCTAAAGTGATGCATACGCATTACCCTCCCCTTAACTGAAAATTTCATCATGAAACTTTTGAAATCAATTGCAATTCATATACTTTTATCACTGTTTTCCAATGTCAACGCGAACCTATGGAAAATATTATCCTTCTAAAACCTCAAATAATAGCGCGCTGACTTTGAATTCATGGGAGAAGAAAATGTCATAGAAAACTTCAAATAATAGCTTCTTAACTTTGGAGGGTTGAAGTCCATATAACTAATATTGGAAAGTGGTTTTTGAATTTTTTTTAAATCATATTTTTTAAATATAAGAAAATGAGTAGTTTTTAAGTGTGATTTTTTGAAAAAAAATTGGTTTATTTTTCGATTTAATTTGTTTATAATAGAGATTCATTGAAATTACAAGTTTAATACGTAAATTTTTCATAATCAAAATGCTCCAAAAGTTTTTGAGAGTGTTGAATCTATATATGCAGTAAAAATCTAGTTTAAACAACACAAATCAAGATTTGGCCACGATTTATTTTTTTCCACCACTAGAAACTCCAAAAATTCGCACTTAAAAACTACTCCTTTAAAAAATGTTAAGTATAAATAAAAGTATGATTAAAATACCTTTTAATAGATTTGTTATTTTTTGTTAAAAGACATTTTATAATGACATTACTTAGGAAATATTGCATAAAAAATATTAAGGGAAAAATCATGGGTTACTAAAGCATTGTGAGCTTAAATCACTAACATTAAATCCATTAATTACTCGATTAATTATTGTATCAAAATGACATTATGACCAAACCAAATTTAATCCAACATTCCCCACTTTAAACTTGACTTGGGTTTTCCCTTGACCAAGTTCCACTCAACTAACCAAGTGAGCCTTTATCATTTACCTCTATGCTACGACACCAATGCCTATAACTAAGGTATTCGAGAATCCAACATGTCTCATTGTATAATCTAGGTCTATCTTGATATTTTACCAGTAATTTACCATGGGTATGCATGCCTTACCGAGCCTTACAATTGTATTCCCATTTACATGCAAAAAATTTCAACTCCATTAAAAACCTTTTATTTATTTATTTATTTCCATCATAGCACATACGTTGTCATCCTGTCACCTTCACACATTTGATGTTCTCCTTTTTCCACCAAAATACTTAGTCATAAAAAACTCCATCTTGACCTCAATTCTAGTTGCAACTCTTGTGACTGCTCTTTGCATATTTGAGCTCATACTCTTTCATGTGCATGGTAAATTTTCATTCCAATACCTCATGCTTTCACAAAAACCCTATATCTATATTTTAAGAGTTGTGTTGTGGGCCACTTCATCCTTGTTCATCATATTTTGCTCCACCAATTAGGCCACTTTGATTCCTCAAAGATTCGAAATTAGCCCCACTCTTTGTTGCAGTCGCTACAACAATTCCCTAAAAAATTTAGCCTAAATATCCAAAATTTGGGTACTCCTTTGCTTTTCAAGGTTTCAACAGGTATGCATATGTATTGAATTGGTCATAATCGTTAAATTCCCTAGCTATATTTCAGGGCTATGGTTGCTCATGTTCTCACAAAACACATCGTCAATCCCCACCCTTCCTCATACTATTTATGATTCCTCATATGCATTAGGGTTTGTGAAGTTGTTACTTCTCTCATGTCCCTTCAAGCTTTATACTCTCATGATATGCATTGCAACTCAAAAAAATTAATTTATATTGCATGAGTGACAATTCCATCCATGCTTTACCTTGATTCTCTCCCTCTAAGGTACATCTTTAAGCTTGAATGGTCTTGAGTATTTCATGGAAATTTCAATCACAATAATTGCATTGTCATATTAGAAAGTTGCAACACGTATATATGCCATTTTCAATCATTGAGATGATTTGTATGCTTTAAGGAAAATGATTTTTTGTTTCTAAAGATTGAATCTTCAAAATACATATTTTATAGTGAGTTTTTTCAAGAAAATTATTGCATTTGCATTATCTCGTAAAGGTTTCTTTTGGAGTTTTCCAAATGAATTTAGCTGAAACTAGCTTACTCAAATAGTTTGAGCATGAAATATTTTCCCTCTATTGTTGATGGGGATAGGTTGAGTTTCCCTGGCTACCTATAACCCAAGATGCTCCAACACAAGCACAACTCTTTGTTGTAGAATCTAATTATGGAAATTCAAAGATTTTATTTAAAATATGCAGTCAAAATGTGAATGGATAATTCCTTTTCCAAGGGCCATCAGTGGGACTTCTCTCATCCTTCTGATCCCTTCTTCTCACCTCAACTAACTCACAATGGAGTCCACTTATCCAACGGTGCAATGAGCAGGGTGAAATAGGTTTCCAAACTCTCATATGCAACCCTAAAAACTACTTTTTGTAGGCATTGTAAAATATTTTTCCAATGCTCTTATAGGGGATGTGAACTATTTTTTTAGTGCTTCTAGAACTCTCTTTTCACATTCAAGAAAGCTGAAACGACTCGACCCTTCCTAGGCTTGTTGGAAACCATTGAGCACTACTGAGGGGGAGGGGGATGAATCAGTAGTGTGAATTATTCTCAATTTTTGTCTTTTATTACTTCTCAACTGAATCACGCACTTGTTATTGCAGCAACTCACAATATGTTAGCAACATACGAGTAAAAAATAAACATGTAAACATATAAGCAACATATACTAAATGAAAATCATCAAAACACAACCACAAAATTCATCATCACACATGAGACACAAGATTTCTAGTGGAAACCCTTCTGGGAGAAAAACCACCCTTATTACTATTGCTCTGCTTTGAACCTCTATTATGTCAAGAAATTTATCTATTATATAGTTATCTAGCTTCGATCAACCTGGAGAATCGACCTCATATACGATAGGCCAACACCAAGTAGCCAGGAGACTTGATTCTATTGTTAGATTAGAAGGCTCTGTTCTCACACAGGTCTATGGACTACCATCCACTAAAGGCCACCACGATCAACAATCCTTGCCCAACTCTGATTGAACTCTCCAATTTCGATTGGATGGAGAAACTGTTCCTTTCACTGAAGCTTTGAAATCATTGATACTCTCTCATGAAATAACTGTTCCTTTACACTATGTGGACCTCATTTCATATATTTTCAAACTGGATCTAAGACGCTCTGCTCAACAAGAATTCAACTCTGCAATCCAAGTATCAAAAACAAGACACCATCAATAAACCAAACAAAAATACAATGAATAACATGCTCTCAACACCAGAAAATAATATAATCATCCAGCAACATAAACTCTACTCCATATCCTCTAAATAAACTCTTCTACAATAACCGTGAATCTGATCTGAAAATTTATGCTCTACTTTAGAATATGATACAATACTACCATTTGAAGCCACACATTGAATTAGTTCTTCTCACAACTAATTCTAAAGCATACTCACACTATGCAACCTTCTCTTCCTCACATACAATCACCGTTCACTAATCCTCAGCTCCAAAGTGAAGTAAATAAAACATGAAGGGTGAAATTGACCTTTGGGCTAGGATGAAAGGTGCACAAATTAGACCAAATTAATCCACTTACATCACTACATGTGCAATAAAGGTGTTCACATCATTGGAGGACCTTTTCAAACTATCCCCTACCTTTACAACTTATTCTAGAAGTATCCGGTAATTTCCATACCAATTTTCATTTGGTTTGCGCGAGGAATGCAAAGAATTTTTCGTGAAAAACCTCAGTCACATGCACAACACTGACTAAAATTGGCTTGAGACCTTTAGTCGCATGCATAGGCTTGCCTCCCAACGACTAGAGCCTTTTAGTCACTTGCATAAGCCTATCTCCATGCGACTGGAGCAGAACATAAGGAAAAAACAAAAGCCCTCATCTCAGAACCTCTGCCACCTATTTTATCCTCTTCTTTAGCATATGAACTAACCTAAAAAACTATACTAAGCCCAGTAACACCTCTTCAAGTGGATCAAACAATTCTCCCAAGTTGCATTGCCAGGTTGACCAAGAAGGTCAACAAACAATGTTGGCAAGAGTGCCAACAAGTCCTCTACTCTCCAACAAACATCTACACAAGATGCAACCCCTATGACAAACCTGCAATACACTGTATCACATCTCCATCATCAACATAAGGCCATCACACTAGAACAAATCATATCCATGAGCATAAGCATGAATACCTAGTATGCCAACTCATCAATTGTGTCATCATCTCCATCACATGAAGATCTGAATCATCCACCTGTAGCAACAACCTCTACCTCCATGAACACCATACTTCCATCATCTTATCATCATGAGTGTGACATCATACAATTGAAATCAATGCCAACACAACCATCTCAATGTCAAATCAACTAGTTGCATCCATGCTACAATGAATGACAACTAAACATCAACTATTCTACATATGGTTGACATCAATGCCAACATAAGCTAACTGCCATCATGAACCAATGTCAATATCAGCTAGCTGGAACCACGCACAACATAATTCCAACAAAAATTGATTACTCACAACTTATAGTTGCTTCTTAACCTTACACAAGAGCTCATTCGCCCTCCTTTATGGGGATTTACAACTCTAACCGAATTTACTAGACAGGGACAAATATGCAAGGGTTTTCACAGGTTTCTTTGTTTCCTATGCACATAAATACTCTTCACATTCAACAATAGGTAAGTGAATCAACCATCATACCCACACATAACACACAACCCTTCATACGCTACACACACCATCTTTACGCAACACAGTTCACAGTCTTCAACATAGTTAACAATATTCACTAGAAATTGATACACACATCAACATCTACAATGTAGGTTCTAATTCAAAACAAGCATAAAACATCTCAAAATTCTCAAAATCTCTCATATGCATAGGGGTGAATATGTTCAGCTCCAGACTATATTTAAACAAAGAATTAATCTCGTTCCTAAGGCATATAGTCACCACATTCAGATTCTTACTATAAATTTACTCAACAAGTGTAGCCTTCAACAAATCGAACTAATAATATAGAGACAAAGAAATGCACAACTACAAAGGCATCTACACAAATTTTTATTTAATCAAATTCATCATATATTAAGTTGGCTAGATTTTACAATTTGGGCATCTGGAAACCAGGCCTCTCATCCTCTACCTCTTCTCCTAGCACTAGAGCTTCTCCTCTCTGTTGTTTCCCACACTATTTCCCACTCTTCGCAAACACTCTTCGTCTCTAAAAATAAAGCTACATCATATAACCAAGAGTCACAAGTGATGATTCACTTCCCCTTCTCTCAAAATATGGGAAACTGAAATTACATTTACATTAGGAAATATTTCCTCCAACTTATTCTAAAAACAAAACTCACATCCTAATGTAAATATCTACAAAACATTTAAAATCTCTCCCAACATCACCATGTGACCATCCCATCACATTGGCAAGCTTCGGTTCAATCTTCCTCAAACATTTTGCTCCATCTAGGCACCTGCATCAATTATACATTCAAAGCTCATCATTCAAGTTGTAAATCTCATCTTTGTATTGCTTAGATGAGGCATTGAATGATTTTCATTCGCACACAAATATGTTTTCAAACAAAAGAAACATTAAAGAATGTATTCTTGGAAGTCATCAAAATATCTACTAATTGTCTTAGCACTGAGATTATATTGGGTTTCTGATAGGCATCTTCTTGCATGTGGTTGAGAGGTATTTTCCTATGGCCAAAGATTTTGGTTTCTTAAAAACAATAAGCATGTCAAATACTTACTAAATCTGTTGAATTTGATCCCAATTTATCGGACATCTTATATGAAAGGGGTATGGTATGTTTCAAATCTAAGGATTATATAGATGTTGTGGCACACCTGGACACATGTATGGTTTGATAAGGATGTAATCCGACATATAGTTACATGGGATAGCGTGGGAAAATACAAGAGATCTTTTGAGACACATGAAAAAACATTGTAGCATGATACAAATTTCTAAGAGGGTTGCATAATGCTTACAAAGATATTTATCCATTGATATGGGTTTGTAAATGCGTATTGTTTCCCTAGTTGGCATAAATATGGATTGGAAGACCATAAGGGTGCCATTAGAAAGCTGGTTGTTGTCTTAGATTTAAAGAAACTAATTTGAAGTGCTTGTACAAAGCTAATTGCAAGAATGCAATCATACACTGACATGCTAAGACGGAGGCTATGATAATGTGTTGCGATGAAGACTATAAGAATGTGATTAATGCATGCCATGAAGAATATAAGAATGTGATTAATGCATGCGATGAAGACTATGTGAAAGCGTTGTGGTGAGAATTATGTTAAATGCTATGCTAAGATAAAGATTATGTTAAAGGTTGTGATGAAGATGAAGACTATGTTAAAGGATATGCTAAAATAAAGATTATGTTAAAGGCTATGATAAGGATTATGTTAATGCTACGAAAGACAAATTTAATTATAAGTGGAGAATTTCATTCCATGGACTATCTTATTGATAGCATAGTTCCATTGCTTAGCAGACATACATATGTAGTGGAGATGAATTGATACTATGGTTATATCCCCATCTCCACGACGTTGAAGGAACTATAATGATAAAAAGGAAGATCAGGAAGTTGGCATATAATGACACAACGATAAAAAGGAAGATCAACGAAGTTGGCCACTAACATTTTGTATCTAATAAATCATAACCTCTGTATTGCCTCAAATGAATGGCAACCTGCGTAACGTATCAAATGAATTGAACTGTCAGTATGCCTTATTTTAATTACGTAGGGTTGTCAACTTATGACATGGAGAGTTATTTTCACTCAAAGATAATGTCAATTGGTCATATCTCTTCAGTCTACGTAGAACTAGATTTCAGTCTTAGAAAATCGAAAAAGGAAGAGTCGTGGAGCTGGCGAAGGGAAATGGACACTTGTTGGAGTTGGCATGGCACCATGATTGTAACATACTTCAATTTCGTACCCTTTTTTTTTTTAAATGTTATAATTAACCAATAAAGGAACAACTTTTTATTTCATCCTTACCTTGTAATAGGAAGATGCCATGGAGGTTTTATTTCATCCTTACCTTGTAATAGGAAGATGCCATGGAGGTAATATTTCACTGCACAATATTTTTACCTTTTGTCAATTAAATATTTTCATAAATCTTAGCTCTTATCAGTCAGGCTTTCTTCATCATGGTTAAATGTTTTTTTATTATAGTCCTTAGACTATTGGTTTTTTTCATTTTGATACATAAATATATTGTATACTAATTTGGCCATCTGGCCATCCTGTGTAGTACTATTTTCAAAGTGAGTTGTTGTTTTAGCATTAAGCCGTTTTTATTTTATTTTTTTACTTAAATCCTACATATAATTAATTTTTTTATAGCAATGTAGTTTTATGCACCCAATTACTAACCATATATATATATATATATAGTTTACACCTTATAACGATATCACAAGTTGGACCCAAATTCACTATGGTTTTAATAACACTGTCATATAACAACCCACTCATTCAACTACCTATAACGTTATTAATCCATAGCCTTGGTTGACACATATGACACTTACGTCACAACTATAATTGCTTTCTTTAAAACCTATGACATAATTTATTTGCTTAACTATATGGGATATACGAATATGGTTTCAATAGGGTTCAATCAACTAGAAAATAGGTGGAGTAGCCAAGTTCAATGACCTAAAGGAGCAGGATCATTGATAGAGGAAGGCACTGCAAATTGGGAGCACAAGAACCAACAGTTGTGTTCAGGGTACGATCAATAAGCTGTGATGGTGCGTAACATAAACTAGATGATCAATGTATCTTGTATCAGTGGATGTATGAGGGACATTATCCCTAGTATGATATCCCTAGATAATTTTATTATCAGTTTGTTAATATAACAAAGTTGGGTTTTGTAAAAATTGTCTATATTTGTGTACTTTTATTGTTGTATATTGTTCCTATATGCAAAGTAGCTTGTTTTAATATTGGGTTGGTAGCATAAGTGATTGTAAGATTCTAACCTAGACTCCAATATCATGGTAAAAAAACACCTTCTATACTTCATCCATTATTTTCTCTGAACTCACTCCCGTGAGTTTTTCAGTTTGTCCTACATTGTAGGTTGTTGATGAAGGTTGTATGCATCTAGCTCCCATGTACAACCCTAGGATCTCTTCCCCTTAAATTTCTATTGACATTGGTTACTCTAACATATATTATGTTAATAGGCTTATCTTCCTCAATTTAGAACATCTTCTCACATAACTCTATGTATATATATGTTTATTTTAATAGTACCTCAACTAGAAAAATCTGTTAAAATATTTTCTTTTATAGTTATGGCTACACTATTCAGTCATAGATTTTCCATTAGTTCTAGGTTCTCCCATACCAATTTTCCTTTCGCAGTTTCGCTGGCCTGCTCCAAAGAATCCATTCATAGTCCATATGTTTATCCTACTACATCATTCAACCAATCTTTAGTTAACTACCAATTCAACCAACCTTGTTAACTCTTTTCTATATGGACCATACTATAAAATAATCCAATCAGTAAAATCTCCAATAAATCAACCGTACTAATATGTAAATCATATAGATTGGATTTTTATTTTATCCTTACCTAAGCCATAAAGTATTTATTTGCCCATTTTAGGGTCTATTACAATTTCCTTTCTAGGAATTTCACATTTTCACTCTTGATTTTGTCCTTGATAAATTTCACACTTACCCATTCCTATGTAAATATGATGTTTCCTACATTTTTTCAGCACTATGCTTGGGTTCCTTTGTGTTTTCCTATTTTCTTGGGTAACCAAAAAGCCATATTTATTGTTAGTTTCAATATGATAAGCTCTAATTTATTTACTTGTTATTTTTTGCTTAAATTTCTTTTAATCACAATTTATTGGGATCTTTCATCATGTCTTACTATCACCTATTTAATAGGTTTCTCACATATGTGACCGTCGACTTATTCTTAATTTATCCAAACTTATTTTTTGTTTATCAAATATATACACGATCAAGGGTACTACTAATAATCCCTTATCCAAGCATGTTTGATTTGAGACTTTCTCTTGAGTTTTCACATTATGGCATTATGGACTACTTTGCTAAGTAAAAACCTCATTTGATACTACCTTATTTTATAGGTAGGGAGAAGATACCCATGTTCATGGTTTCTCAATTTAACTATTGAAATTTTTAATTTTTGTATGCTCAACCTAGAGCACACTACTAATTCAAAGGTTCAACCCTTCTTACATAGTTCTATTGGTCAATGAATATCTAGAGTATGTGGGCACAATTTAGCTTGGAGATCATTTGTACATAATAATACTTTGTATTCTCTATTTATAATTTAATTTCTTATTCTTTCATTATCATATTATAGTTTGAATATACTCATGGATATGTTTCTTGCAGAGCATCCAAATTGCCATTAGTAAATCCTTTTTTCTTAAACACATTCAATGTGATATACATAGTTTTCTCTGCACCATACCTTGTATGGAAGCATGTTTATAAGGTTCTTATACCATTAAGTTGAACAATTTCCATCTTTGCATCGACTTATCACCTAATAAGGCTTATCCAAGCCTTTTTATCTAATTTACATATTACTTGTATGAGATTATCCACAAGGTTTCCCTCCTATTCTCAATTAGAAAAGTGGCACTTTTAAGAATTTATATGTAATTCATAATTTTACCTTCATAATGACATAGTGAGTCATTTGGCGCCCTTTCATCATTCCTCTATTGTTCTTAGACAACTTACCTGTACATTATGTAACAACTAATTCCACAATGTTTATCTTACCTTTACACTTTTGATATTGTGGTTTCTTCCTTAGTACTCCATGTTTTTAAGATTCACTTACCAAGAAACAAATGGAATACAATTATTTATACCTCACATAACGTACTTAATAAGTACCTGTTTTGTACGGGTTCTTCACCTTGTATAATATTATCCTTTACAGGATTTATCTCACAATTTAATTTAATTTAATGTAACCGTATTAAACAAAAAACTTACTGGTTTAGCATCCCTTTTTTCTAACATTGTCCATAAAATTCCTTGAGAACAATTTTATGATATAAAAAGATAAACATCTACATTTTCTTTAGGCAACAAATAATTTATATTGTTTCCTGTGTAATATGTACTGCATGTTATTGATGAGTTTCGTTCCACCTCTCTCCCTTAATCACAACTAGCCAATTGATAACATCATTTCTCTACACTGATTTTTAATTTAACATCTAAAGGGTCATCTCCCTCAAGTAATTTCCTTGACTATAAGGCATACCAATCTAGTAAGGAGCACTTAAAATAGCGGTAATAATTGGACTAGGCCCATATACTAGTTTGTATAATAGGATTAGTCAATAGAAATTTTCCATCATATCCTTATCAGATAGTGAAACAATAAAATTTGTAAATTTGTTTCGAATTTAAAGCAGTTCCAACTTATATATCACTAGATACTTCAATCTATACAGATGAACTTTACACTATATTTCGTTTCTTGATTATTTCGAATTATGAACAAAGGCAAAATTCCCCTTTATTTCATTGTTGGTTACTATTCATTTTTTCCCTTCCTGATATTACATCTATAATGGTTATTTTGGCATTTATATTCTCCCTATTGGAGTTTAGGTATAACTCAATACCATATGCATTCAATATTCTATTTACTACCAACATGTACTACCTTCCTTACACTTCCTGCAACACCATTTATTAGAATTTCCTTCTAACTATTATTACATTTAGAATAGTGAATGGAGCCACTTATTTTATTATTATATACTTTATTTGTGTCAACCACGAATTCCAATTTGTCTAAAGATTTAGCAAATTTGTATATGGTTATACCTTGTCATTGTGTTATTGTGTTGGCATTATATTCATGTATTTGAATGTTTTGTACTGTAGGTGTTTATTAAGATTGTCGTGCTAAACACTAAAGCTATATATATATAATATATATATATATATATATAATATATATATATATATATATATATATATTTATATATTATATATATATATATTATATATAAGATTTAACACAATCATTCTCTTTAAATCTAAACATGTATGTGTACCAATACTTGTTTTTTCTATTTTCTAGATATAATTTATAGATTAATGCAAGAGACTTTGCTCTTTTTGGCATAGCTATCGCCAACATACACCTTATACACTTGTCTCATCCAATTCAGCGTAGTTAATCACCTACTACAATCCTTATGGATGGATTATTTAATGGATTAGAATACTTCTGGTCCCCTACTCTTGTTTATAACAATCCTCTGCCAATTTATTTTATAATTAGGTAGACCTATGTTCCTTAGTCTTTTACTTCTTCCAACAACTATGTTGTAGGAGATGACAATTTATCTCCTAAATAAAATTAGATATACTATCCTCCATCAAGAGATCTAGTTGATCTTTTCATCATTCATGTCTTCTTTACTTCTTATTCAAGTGCAACTTACATAGTAACTTTGTTAATTTTTGACTGTGGGTTGGCCCATAGGCCTTAATGTTCTGTACATAATTACGATAAAACCAATTTATTTTTGAATTTAAATATAGGGGTTTTGCAGTGAATTATATTGGATATCATTTTTTGGGATTCAACCGCGTTAAGTAAGTTATTCATCTATGACCATTTCCATGATAGGCAGTCGTAACTGACTAATTTCTCATGATTTTTGAATAGTCCACTTAGCATTCATTGCATGGGGTGATTCCCACAAGGGTGAAAAAGTGGGATTGAAACTAGTGAAATGAATCACATAGTGTCAATCATCACTTCTGGGGCTTGCACTCGGTAACCAAGACTTCTCAGGAGGTTACCCATCCCAGATCGCTTATGGCTCAAGTGCGCTTAACTGTGGAGTTTTCCCCACAATCAAGCCCACTTAGCTTGCTACCCCATTCGCAAAACCTTAGCAAGTATTGTGCCTCATGAACCATTCAAGTAGAGTTCCCTTCACTCTTTTTGAATTTAAGTATAGGGGTTTCATCTATGACCATTTCCATGAGAGGTAGTCATAACTGACTAACTTCTCATGATTTTTGAATAGTCCACTTAGGACGCATTGCATCGGGTGATTATCATAGGAATGAAGAAGTGGGATTGGAACTAGTGAAATGAATCACATAGTGTCAATCATCACTTCCGGGGCTTGCACCCAGTAACCGGGACTTCCCAGAAACCCCTATACTTAAATTCAAAAAGAGTGAAGGGAACTCTATTTGGATGGTTCATGAGGCACAATACTTGCGAAGGTTTTGTAAATGGGGTAACAAGCTAAGTGGGCTTGATTATGGGGAAAACTCCACAGTTAAACGTACTTGAGCCAGAGGTAATCTGGGATGGGTGACCTCTAGGGAAGTCTTAGTTACCGGGTGCAAGCCCTGGAAGTGATCATTAACACTATGCGATTCATTTCACTAGTTTCAATCCCACTTCTTGACCCCTGTGAGCATCACCTGATGCAATGAGTGCTAAGTGGACTATTCAAAAATCATGAGAAATTAGTCAATTATGAGTACCTCTCATGGAAATGGTCATAGATGAATTACTTATCGCAGTTGAATCCCAAAAAATGATATCCATTTTTTTTTTGAGCACAACATTTTTTGTAAAATAGTTTTAGTTTTGGTTTGACTCTTAGGCGTCACATTTGAACCTACAACCTAACATAACTCAATATCATACCCAAATAATAAAAAAATTAATGTTATAATTAACTAATAAAGGAATAAATTTTTATTTCATCCTTACCTTGTAAGAGGAACATGGCATAGATGTATTATTTTACTGCACAATATTTTTTCCTTTTGTCAATCAAATATGTTCATAAATCGAAAAAAGTTATTGCAAATGTACACATACAAATTCATCATTGGCATATAAAAATCTTGTAGAAATTCTGTCTACAAATCCAGCTCTATAGATTTGCTGCAAGTTAACCCGAAAATGCAATATAACCAAAGTAAAATACTTTAACTTACCTCTACAATCAATTTGCATAAGCTTAAAAGATTTGAGCAAGATCAAGCTGAAAACATATAACCGGAAGAAGAATCAGTGCACATGAAACACAGAAGAATACTCAGGGGAAAGCCTCAGCTAAAAACCCCACTATCTGTATTATCATACAAGTTGGAAATATCTCAGGATTACACAGCTTTAGCTCTCACAGCTAGCTAGCGCTCAGTACAATCCTCACAGATGCTCACAGGAAAAATAGACTTCTCATAAGCCTTCTCCTCTGCCCTCCAAGCTCCTATTTCCTTGCGCAGTTTCTCCTGGGTGATCCTCCTGTTACCAAGTGTAACATTGATCTCACACCTTGTAAAACTGCACAATCCTCAAGGAATAATGATCCTTCTACATGCATGAGTTTTTTTTATAGGAAAACACATGCAACTGATAGTACACTATCCCTGTCTTTAATCTCAACTAGGTCTTTCTCAGAATAGACATGCATGAGTTAATGATGAGAGAATATTCAGTTATCTGGAGTACACTAGTTGAGTGCATGCATGCATCAATTGACTGATAACTCACAATTAGTTCCTCAAATAG
>APFE030339243.1:38722-51449 GCA_000404065.3 Pinus taeda
AATTACAACTCAAATATAACTCAATCTTATCTCCTTAATTAAGGGATAATCTCCTTAATTTAAGGGATAACTGTTGCATGACTTCAGAAAGACTTCTAACTTGAATTTCTCCAAATAATTAACTCAAGATGAATTAATTAATTATTGTTTAAGCAACTAGTGAGACTAAATTCGAATTTTAATTCTCAATTTTAATTCAAGGACAGATTAAAATTGGAATATTCTTGTTGCCACATTTCAACACTCCCTCTCAACAAGAAAGGGATTATCTGCCACCCTAATCCTATCTCTATGGAACTCAAAATTACACTTTGACAATGCCTTTTTCAAAATGTTAGCATCTTTCTCCTCTGTCGAAATATAGTGCAACAACATGATCCTCGTCGCTACACAGTCTCTGAGATGATGATACCAAATGTTGATGTGCTTGGACCTATCATGAAATACTAGATTCTCAGAGAGTTTGATATAACTCTGATTAACACAATAGATCACAGTTGGATCCATCCTCTGATCAAACAAACCAACTAGGATTTTCTGCATCAAGATGGCCTCACATGCTACTTGACTTGTAGCCATGTATTCAGCCTCTGCCGAGTTGAGTGAACTGACCTCTGTTTCCTACTGTACCAAGAAACTATAGCTGATCCAAGGTTGAAAATCCATCCTAATGTGCTCTTCCGATCTGACGGACTCCCTGCCCAATCTGTATAAGTGAAGCCTTGTAGCTTCACTCCCTCCGTCCGTCTCTACCATAATCCATACTGAGATGTGCCTTTGAGGTATCTCAATATATGCTTTGCTGCCTTCCAAAACATCTTGGTAGGTTGAACCATAGCTTGACTCAACTGGTTCATCGCATAATACAAATCTGGTCATGTGTTGACTAAGTACATCAATGAACCCACAAGCTGCCTGTACACAGTAGCCTCTACTACTTCTCCTGAAGTAGCATCCTCCTTCCTCCAGTTACTAGCTAGAGGAGTCTGAATGGGCTTGCATTTCTCCATGTGGAATCTCTTGAGTATCTCATTGGCATACTTGCCCTGAGACACAAACAACTCCCCATCCTTCTGCCACACTTCCATGCCAAGGAAGTAATGCATGAGACACATGTCTTTCATCTCGAATTCTCTTGCAAGGCCCTCCTTGCAAGACATGATCAACTAATCACCACCTATCAATATGAGACCATCAACATAAAGTAAAATGATCAATGGCTTACCTTTCACCATGATGTGGTACAACTTCGTATCCACTTCACTCTTTGTGAAGCCCAACCTGGTGAAGTAGTTGTCTATCCTGGTGTACCAAGCACGAGGTGCTTGCTTCAACTCGTACAAAGGTCTCTTGAGTCGGAACACATGAAATTCACGATTGAAGGTCTCAAAACCTTCTGGTTTCTCTAGGTACACCTCTTCCTCAATCTTGCCATTGAGGAATTCAGTCTTCACATCCATCTGATGGATCTTCCAACCCATCTATGCTGATAGTGACAACATTGATATGATAGATGAGTACCTTGCGACAGGAGCAAAAGTCTCATCATAGTCAATCCCCTTGACCTGTGAAAAGCCACGGGTAACAAATATTGCGTTATGCTTCTCCATACTACCATCAACAACTTGCTTTAACTTGTAAAGCCAGTGGGAACTCACAACTGACTTGTTCTCTGGTCTCAAAAACACATCCCAAACACTGTTACGAACTATGGAGTCATACTTCTCCACCATAGCATCAACCCAAATCGACTGCTGCACTACTTCCTCAAAGGAAGATGGCTCGGTCTCAACACATTCCCCAACAAGGGCCTTGTATCTAGTGTACCTCTCAGGTGACCTCCTCTATCTGCACTGAGAAGATGGTTCTCCCATATTCTCTCTCGCATCCATCAACAATATGTCAACTTCTCTTGTGCACTTTCGTCCATCTCTAGAAGACTCTGCTTGAGTGGATGTCTCCACTCCTGAAACCTTTGCATGCGGCTACTCGCATCAGTCTGAGGCTCCTCCTCCTTAGGAACCACAGTGCCTCCACAGCCTGTAGTTGGAGCTCCCTTTGAAGGGAAACTCGCATGGCCTTCTGCTCATCAAACTTGAGATCTCTGCGAACCAGTGTCCTCCGATTGGTAGGCAGGTACACCCGATAGTTGTGAGGTGTATCAGTGTACCCCACAAGTATCCCCAATTTTGTTGTCAACTCAAGCTTCTTCCATGCATCCTTTATCACATGGAAATATACTGATGAGCCAAAAATCCTGAAGTGACCCACATCTGGTCTCTTACCAGAGAAAGCTTCCTTCGGTGTCTTCATCCCAAGTATGCGATGTGGGCTTCTATTCTACAAATAGACCGTTGTGTTGCATGCCTCAACCCACAAGTGAAGTGGTAGGCCTTGGTCATGTAGCATCGCCTATGCTGTCCCTAAAATAGCTCTGTTCTTCCTCTCGGTCACCCCATTCTATTGTGGGTTATGAGGTGCCATCAACTCCCGTTTAATTCCTTCCACTGCACAAAATTCCTTAAACTCTTGAGAGACATTTTCTCCACCGTTTTCGCTTCTGAAGGCCTTGATCTTCTTCCCCGAATCTTTCTCAACCAAAGATTTGAACTCGCAAAACTTTGTGAACGTTTGGTCCTTCTTCTGCATGAAATAAATCCAGCATCATGAGAATCATCAATGAAAATCACATAATACCTTTGCTTCGTTGTGGATGCCGTCGAGAATGGTCGACACAAATTAGTATGAACTCACTCTAAGATACCCTTTGCTCAACTGTCTCGATCATGAAAGGAAGACTTGGTGTACTTTCCCTAGGTACAACCTTTGCATGTGTCAACTTGCTCAAGTTTACCTTTGGGAAGTCTTGTAGATATCTGTTTCATTATCTTCAAGACCCGATGATGAAAATGGCCCAACCGCCTGTGCCACAACTCGCCAATGTCTTGGCTTTGCACCAATTCTTCTTTCATACTCAATGCTGCATAATCATCTACCTCTAGTTTATAGAGATTCTTCCCCCGAATCCCAATCCTCTTGGTTTGACCCATGGCTATGTGTCTTAGGAATGCCTTTCCTTTACTGAAGACAACATAGTAGCCTTTTTCCTCCAACATCGCGACCGATACCAAGTTTTTCTTTAGTCCAGGCACTTACTTCACATTTGTCAAGGTGAGAGGAGCTCCATGCTACCTCTGAAAAGAAATCGTGCCCACTCCTAAAACATTGTACTTTCCATCGTCACCCATCTCTATTCGCATCTTGAGGTCTTTCTCCTCCAAGGTACTGAATAAACTTTTATCATCGATCATGTGGAATGAGGCTCCACTATCAAGATACCAAACACAACCCACCATCGATGACACCATGCATGTAATGAGGGTAAAGTCCATTTTGAACTGAGAGGATAATGCCTCACCTTCTACTCCTTTTGAGGATCCCTTATTGGACTTCTTCGATGGGAAACTAGTTGCATAATGTCCCATCTCGTTAAAATTAAAGCATCTCACTTTAGACTTGTCAACCTTCTTACCTCCATGAGAAGAATTCGATTTGGAATGGGAAGCCTTCCCCTTCCCTTTCCTTGCCTTACTTGCTAAGGCCAGATTTTTTTCATCATCATGCTTGGATGAAGAACCATCTCGGGTGCTCCTCCTGATCTCCTCCTACATGAGACCCAACCATAGTCGTTCCTAATCTGGCAGTTTCTCCCTTCCATTCACAGATTCCTAGTAGCTATTCTAGCTCTTTGGAAGGCCAAGGAGAGCGAGGCTCACCATATCATCATCGGTAGTAGTTATTCCCACACTGCTAAGCTCATCTCTGTAGGTGGTGAGCTTGTTCAGGTATGTGGAAATAGTATCACCCTTCGCCATCTTGATTCTTCGAAGCTTATCCTTGAGCGCCAATTTCCTTTGGACGCTACTGTTTTGGTAGAGGTCCTTCAATGTCTTCCACATTGAAAATGGAGTATCCTCCCCATGGAGACTCGAAACAATATGGTTTCGAAATCCCTCCAGGATGATTCGTCTCGCCTTTGCCACACACCTCTTCCACTCATCCAACTCTTGTGCATTAGTTGAAGTTGGCTTTTTTATTTCTTGATCAATGAATTCCTTCAAGTCGTTGTCTTCTAATACAACCTCCATGTGATCTTTCCATGCTATGTAATTCGAGCTACCATCCAAGGCATACTCGAGTCTCAAGTCATTGAACGCCATTGGCCAACCTTGAAGTATGATAATAATCTGATTTTGCACATGCAACTCCGAACTTCAAACTTCTAATTCTCTTCTCAGTATATTGTTCATAGCTTCGATAACCTTTGCTCTGATACCATGTAGAAATTCTGTCTACAAATCCAGCTCTGTAGATCTACTACAAGTTAACCAGATAATGTAATATAACCAAAGAAAAATACTTTAACTTACTTCTACAATCAATTTGCGGAAGCTTAAAATATTTGAGCAAGATCAATCTGAACACATATAACCAGAATAAGAATCAATGCACATGAAACACAGAAAATACTCAGGGGAAAGCCTTAGCTAAAAACCCCACTATCTGTATTATCATACAAATTGAAAATATCTGAGGATTACATAAAGCTTTGGCTCTCATAGCTAGCCAAATCTCAGTACAATCCTCACAAATGCTCATAGGCAAAATAGACTTCTCATAAGCCTTCTCCTATGCCCTCCAAGCTCCTATTTCCTTGCACAGTTTCTCCTGGGTGATCCTCTTGTTACCAAGTGTAACACTGTGTAGTGACCAATCTAGGGTGCTAGATTAGACTAGATTTATTATCGACCTGGGTAAGTAAACTTCGAAGCATGTGCCTAAAATCTATAGACATAAAGGATTCCTAACTAAGTGTTTGTTGTGATAGGCGACAATACTTCTTTACAGAAGGTTGAGGTATGTTTCCTCTCACTTTAACACCTAGATTACCTAGATTATCTAACTGTCCCAAAGATACAAAGTATAGCTAGACTGAGATTTTAGTCCCTTTACAAGGATGCTACGCACAAAACTCTGTCTAGTTAATACTGAAGCACTCATAAAGAAATAAAAAAACACACCGAACTTTAAATACATAAAAAAAATAGAGTTTATGGAAATGCCTTAAAACATAACACTGGATCAAATCTCTTATAAGACCTGATTCAATGATCTAACGATGATATCTTTAACAAAGCACCATAAATTCTATTTGTGAGAAATCGTAATCGAATTGACAAAATCATGAGCATGGAAATAACATCAACAGTATGTGTTCTATGTAAATTCAAGAGCTATGGAAACGACATTAAACGATATGCGTTCAAAAGCAATGGAAATGCGTTCTATGTAAATTCAAAAGCAATGAAAACGAAAGGCACAATATACCAATCCACCCAGGGCCCGTCCACATTTCAATGGTACACCGGAATGAGCTCAATCAATCGACAATATTAACGCATAAACAATGCTAGAGTGAAATCGTAATTGTATTCAAACACTAAGAGTTGCAATCACATATATGAATTTGATTCTTCAAAACAATACATAGAGGTAATCATAACTTGTTCCGAAAACAAAAACGATACAGAGTTTTTATCTGCCTTCCTATCTTGGATCGAATGCACATTCATTGAAGTAGTTGTTCCTGCTTTTACAGTGGAACGATTTGTGGTCATTCTAAGATGAACCGGTTTCCAAAAAGACAAAACGATTTCCAAAAAGACAAAACGAAACCGGTTTAGAAACCATGGCTTTTACTGTCTTTGTAACCAAAAGGCTGGGGTTTGACCCAGCGTTGACCGCATAAGTAGGAGCTTTTGATCTGTTGTAAAATTAATTTTTTTTCATGCTTGTACATTCAGGAGCTTGTCCTTATCCACTGCTTTGGCTTGCCTGTCATGCCATGTGTCAGATGATAAACCATTTACAGGATGTGATGTCTTCCTGAAACCTTTTTGTTAAAAATTCCTAATTTCTAACATAAAAATTCATAAATTAACCTTAATGCAAACTAACAACTATAACGCTATTAACTAATCAATTTCAATGGATGTAAAGGGGTCTATGGAGGGAAAAGATAGGCAATTGGTGATGTTTTTAGAAGAAAAAGAGGGTAATGGAATGGTACCAACATCTCCCCCAAGCTTAATGTCTCAGCATGTCCTCATGCTAAGCTTGATGTGCTACCTCTATACTCTGTCCCTGCCTAAACCTCTGTTGCCTTCAACAATGCATCTATGTTCTTTTTAGCCTGGGCTTCCTTCTGGATGTGGAGCTCATGCTTCAAACTCTTCTATTTCTCCTTGATGGCTTTCTTTTGGGTATACCACTTAGTTGCCCAGTTACAAATGTCAGCCTGTTCAGTCTTGAGCTCTTTAATTTTCTCCTTGAGATTTTCATTCTTCTGCTGGGTTTTCTTACTCTGAATTTTTAACATCTCATTCTCCTTTTTAATAACTTTTTCCAGCATGTTGGCGTCCATCAGTTCTTTTTTTAATCTTTCAATTTGCTTCTCCAGCTTCCTTTGTTTCTTAACTGCAGGTAGTGACTCCTTTCCTTACCTATTATTGCTCTCAACCTCCACTTCGGCTTCTTGTCCATACTGTGAGTGAGCACTGCTTTCGATATCCATCGATGCATGTGCATTGGATCCAGGTTGATCTTCTTGTGACTGGGTCTTTTGTGCTCTCCTCGATCTCCTTGTATAGGTTGTGAAAATTTTGTCCTTTTCCCTTTTCTGGGCAGCTTCTTGTCTCATTTTCCTCGTTCTCACATTGCTACTAGGTGGAGGGACATCGTTTGATTTATGCACAGGAATCTCTTCATCAATGTCAAGCATGTATCCTGAGTACTCGTGCTGCTCTTGCTCATCTTCGCTATCCTTGATTTGATTGGAAACCAGGAACTCCTTCCATGTCTTGCCCCTTCTCTGCACTTCAAATTCAACGAGAATCTTAATTAACCCAAAATGATATAGACTTTTGTCCTCATTACCTTTCTGATTTTGGATAGCCTTTGACATCTTGGTCAAGCTTTGCAAGAGGAAATATGGTAAACTAATAGTTCACTGCCCCTTTAAATGTAACAGGAGTTTAATATGGTACAAATAGACTATGCTATATCGACCATCGCATGTAACAAACTTTTGGATGATATACACCATCTCGTCCCATGGATGTATCAACCAGCTCCTTGGGACCCCCTTCTTCCAGTTAATTGATGAAACCCTCGACCTGGACATGAAATGGGTCCATGACTTCTCTTTGAACTGTTTAGTCTTGAAGTACTTCTCTCCTTCTGGGTTGATCCCTAAGGACTGTGCTATAGTGTCTTTTGAGACTCTAAATGAGAAATTACCTATCAACGCCTTCTCCCCATTGAATGTAAAGGCAAATGGTTTAGTCACTTCCTCGTTGCTTCCATTAAACTTTTCCAAGAAGAGTAGCCACTGTTTATCTCTTAAAATTTCAATGCAGTCATCGTGGTACTGAGAGCTATCAAATGTGCTTGGTTATACTCTATTAGTCATTTTATAGAGAATTCTTTCTCTAACCCTCTTTGTTTATGCTTATTAATCAAACAAGGGTATTTTAGTTTGTTACCTTTGCTTTTCGCTCCACACAACTGACCTGGTGGCATCCTGTGTTCTTCGCAATCAGCTCCTTCAGTGGCTTGAGTAGTGATCGGATGACTGGCCTTGAATTGTGGCGGAGATAGAATTTTTTTGAGCCCAAATACTGTGCTTTGCTCTCGTAGCACTTGGCGTTCTCGGCCTCCATTATTTTTTGAAAATCACAGCACTCTAAATTTCTAATGTGGAACACACTTCTACAACTGAGAATGAAATAGGATTTAACAACTGACTCGACCCAATTCAATGTAATAATAACAGAGCATATTCATAGTTTAATGACAGGGGAGTAGCTGTACTGGGTTGTGTGAATACCATCATGAGAACGCCGCGAGCATGTATGAGGTACTGGGGCTATAAATAACAGATAGTCGCTTGCATGAGTCGACTTGGTCGAGCGATCATGTCATAAGTTGGTCGATTGAAAACAAATCAATGCATGAAACCGTATAACATTTGGCTTCCCGAGAGTTCACCACCTATCCTTTGTTCATTAGTTCTTGGCCGACTGAGATGTTGGACCGAGAGTAAGTTTCGATGGCTGATAGGGAGTGAATAGAAAGGCTGGAGGGTGGTGGGATAGCGGATTAGAAATTGTAGGAAAAGTATGGGGATAGGCTAGAGAGTTGGAAAATGGTAAGGATTAGAAATATGACGAGAGTGGTGGATATGTGGGTAATTTTTTTTGAAATTGATTATAAGCAATTACAGTCATCACATTTAACACTAAGGTAATCTAAGAATTTAAATGTTAAAAATAAAAATGATAATAATACTTTACACTTTTATTGGTTGATCAAGAGTTGAGTTGGCATGCACAGATAGGATTTCTTGTTCAGATGTGATGAATCTTTGTTGTCCATAATAGGCCCCTCTGAGATAAATTTGGATGCAACAGGTCCCTCTGAGATCTGGATAATGTTTGCGCAGCCTCTTCGAAATCTGGAAAAGACTATATGTGTGCAGCTTCTTTGATCTTTGATGTTTGATGGAGGCTTGGTGACAAGCAACCTTTGGATCTCTGCTGAACTTTTTTGAAGCTTTGCTAAAGTGGCTTGAGGTAGCAGTCTCTAACAGGTCCCTTTTATGTTTGTTGAATAGATCCCTCTATTGTTGGTGCTGGTATCATGGTCTTCTGAACAGGTCCCACTGCATAGTGCTACAAACAGGTCCCTCTGATTAAAACAAAGACAGAAACAACTTCTTTATTGAAATACTGAAGTGCTGAAACAAACTTCTTGAGAATTTACAATGAAGAGATAAACTCTTTGAAAATTTGCAGTGAGGAGATGAGATAAAAAAAACAAAAATGATGATGCTTCTCCCCCACTGAAGCTTTGACTTGTCTCAAGTCATTATTGAAGTGATAAATCAACAAGAAACAAAAAGAACAAGGAATTCTTACCAGCCAAAGAATTGGTTTTCAAGTAAGAATTCTGGGTTAGAGTGTGCCAGAGTCTGGTTTTCACATCTAAAACATTATTATTATTATTATTATTATTATTATTATTAATTTTTTTTTAAGTGATAAAATGGAAATGAAATGAACTAAGGTAGAGATACTACAGCTGAAGGCTGCAATATCTCAACCTCCCTTTGCTGAGATACAGTTTGAAGAAAATCCTCTTTGGTGATGGGCTTGTGATAGAGTTTCAACCTATGGCCATTGACGAGAAAGGAGTGACCTTCTCCATCAATGGTAATAAGCTGGACTGATCCATTCTCATGAACTTGAAATTTTTCATATGGGCCCATCCAATGTGTAGTAAACTTGGCTTTATGATCTCTGAATTTAGAGTCAAAGCGTAAAGCCCAATCTCCTTCTTTGAACTGTTTCTTCTTGATATGTGCATCATGCCACTGCTTCCTTTGTTTTTGCATGAGGAGTGTTGTCTCCTCTGCTTGCTGCCTCATTTCATCCAGCTGGTTCAACTGTTGAATTCTTTCTTGTTGTGCTTCATTAAGATCAATTCCCAAATTTGCAGCCATATTAAAGGTATGTATTTGAAACTCAATAGGAAGCATTACCTCTTTGCCATACACCAATTGGTATGGTGTAAATCCTGTAGTATTCTTCCACGTGATTCTATAAGCCCAGAGTGCATCTTTGAGCTTCTCCTCCCAATTCTTTCTGTTCATTGCTACGGTCTTAGTGATAATTCCTTCCAATGTTTTATTTGTTGATTCCACCTGGCCATTGGCCTGTGGATGGTAAGGTGTACTTCTTTTGTGCTTGATTTGATATTTTTTGGTGATATCCTTAACTAACTTTGAAGTAAACTGAGTACCTTGATTTGTTACTATCTCCCTTGGTACTCCATACCTTACAAAAATTTCTTCAAAGAGGAAATTTACCACTGTCTGTTCAGTTGCCCGGACTAGTGCTTTAGCTTTAGCCCACTTTGTCACATAATCGGTACATACTAAGATGTACCTCTTACCATTGGAAGTTGGATTGATGGGTCCTATGAAGTCTAGAGCCCATTTTTCAAATGGCTCTAGGTGTACTTGAGGCTGAAGTGGCATCTCATCTGTAGCTGTTGGCCTGCCCATTCTTTGACAGTTATCACAACTCTTCACGTACTTCTTGGAATCCTTGAAAATAGATCGCCAGTAGTATCCAAGACTAAGGATCTTGAATGCTGTTCATTTAGCTGCAAAATGCCCACCACACGGTTCATCATGGAAAGATTTTAAAATATCAATAATTTCATCATTTCTTACACATCGTCTAATAATCATATCATAACCAGTGTAAAATAAATCGCCATTAACCCATGAGTATCGAGCACTCTGTTTGATTAGCCTCTTCTTTTCCTTTGAATTAAAAGATGGTGGTGTTCTTCCTGTGGACAAGTAATTGGCCAAATTAGCATACCAAGGATTCACTACTGAAATTGCAAATAAATTTTCATCTGGGAAAGAATCTTCAACCAGAACAACCTCACCTTGATTTTGCAGTCTAGAAAGAAAATCTGCTACCTGATTCTCCTTACCTGGTCTATCCAACACTGTGATGTTAAATTTCTGTAACAATAACAACCATCTGGTAACTCTGCCACTAGTTACTGGTTTATTCATTAAGTGCTTAATGGTAGAATGGTTAGTATGTACAAAAACCTCATAACCAGTTATATAATGTCAGAATTTATTCACAGCATGTATGACTGCAAGCATTTCTTTTTCTGTGACTGTGTAGTTTAATTCTGCAGGTGTTAGATTTTTGCTAATGAAATAAATGGCATAATGACAAGACTACTCTTTTTGGCTTAATGTGGCACCTACTGCAGTATCAGATGCATCTGTAAAGATGTGAAATGGTAGGTCCCAATTAGGTCCTTTTAAGACTGGTGTGGTTGATAGCTTTGCTTTGAGTGTTTTGAATGCTTTTTGACAATTATCATTCCAGTTGAAAGGTGCATCTTTGGCTAGAAGTTTAAACAAAGGTAAAGATATTCGACTAAAATTCTCAATGAATCTTCTGTAATAGCTTGCATACCCAAGAAAACTTCTTACCTCCTTTTGAGTCTTCGGAATTGGCAAATCAACATTGATCTGAATTTTTGATGGATCAACTTTAATGCCGTGAGAAGAAATATAGTGTCCTAATACTATCCCTTCATTTAACATGATAAAACATTTTTCGTTGCTTAGGGACAAATTAGCTTCAATACATCTCTTCAAAACTTTTTCAAGATTTGTTAATGCATGCTCAAATGAATCACCATACACTGAAAAATCATCCATATAAACTTCAACACAATCATGAACTAAATCAGCAAAAATAGCTAATACAGCTCTCCGAAATGTAGCTGGAGCGTTGCAAAGTCCAAATGGAAAAACATTATAAGAATAGGTGCCCCAAGGACAAGTAAAAGTGGTTTTGTCCTGGTCCTCTAAGGCTATCCTGATTTGGTTGTAGCCACTGAAACCATCAAGAAAAGAAAATGATGATTTCCCAGCTAGTGTGCCTAATACTTGGTCAATAAATGGTAGTGGAAAATAATCTTTGAGGGTGGCTTTGTTCAATTGTCTGTAGTCAACACAAATCCTCCACTTACCATTTTTATTGGGCACTACGACCAATGGGGATACCCACTGACTGTCAGAGATAGGATAGATAAAATTGACTCTTAACAGTTTTTGTAATTCTTTTCTAACAATATCCTGAAGCATGGGATTCATTCGTCTCTGCGGTTGCCTCACCGGTTTAACATTGCTATCTGTATAAATATGATGAGTGCATGTTTCAGGGTGGATTCCGTCCATATCGGTGTAGTCCCAGGCAAATGCCTTCTGGTACTTTCTCAATAGTTGAATCAAGTTCTCTTCCTGAGATGAGTCTAGGTGAGTGCCAATATTCAATGTTTTTCCTGGACTAATATCTATGGTCTTACTTTGTGTGTTTGTGATGGATTGGATAGGGAAAATGTTGTGAAATGTTGTTTGCAAAGAGTGAATGGTGCATGTTTCCTAAAAATTTTGTGCTAGAAGTTCATTTGCGACATGGTATTGATCATTCCTCAATTCCTCAGACACATCTGGTTGAGAGAGGAACAATTCTACCAAATCATCATTATCATGTTCTTGAAAATCATAGATTTGGGTGATGCTGAAAACATATTGAATCTCTAATCATTGTATTTATCATCAAGCCATAAATTGTGTGCTACTGTTGGTGATTGTGCTGATGGGTAAAGAGTGAGTTGTTTTCTTTCAGTTCCTCATGAGATGATCATATTACCCAATCGACATCCTATGAATGCATCAGCAGTTGCTAACCATGGTCTACCAAGGATGATAGGGTGTCCTCCTAAATTGGATTTTGGTTGAAGAACTAAAAAGTCCACTGGATACTCCCAAGGGTCCAGTGAAACAATTATGTCCTCCAAAATCCCTTCAGGAATCACTTTAGACCTATCAGCAAGTTCTAGAACATTTGTGTGCTGCAAGTTTGTGAGCTAGAGGGTTTTCATGGTTTCAAGAGTCATCACATTTATGGCGGCACCAAGATCAATTAAAGTGTTTGGAATATGTATGTTGTTAATGATTGTAGTGACTCTGGGAATACCAGGATCAACATACTTTTCCATT
>APFE030339243.1:52700-67006 GCA_000404065.3 Pinus taeda
AAATTGTAAATTCTGATTTGGGAACATACCTTGAGGTGGAGGTCTTGGCTGCCATGGTCTTTTTGCGCCCATAAAATAAACATTCTCCATATCTGTATTGGCTGCCACATTACAATTCTGCAAAACCTTAACTTTAGAGCAATGAAATATATCATGATTTTCAGTACAAAAGGCACAAACTTGAATATTCTCTAATGGACAATCTTTCAAGGCATGCCTCTTCCGGCATTTCGGAGAAAAGATAGCCATCATTTGATCTTCCTCTTCTTGTCTTTTCTTGGCTTTAAGAGTGTCAATTTGGGTCCCTAATGTACTCAACAAATTTGTTTTGAATTCCTCTAATAAGTTTCCTATTTCAGCTCGTGTGACACTAGCTGAAGTAGATTTTGTGGCTTTGGATGATATGGTTCTTTTCCCAATTTTGCTTTGCTCCTGGAATACTTTTCACATTGATCAACAATTTCTTCGAAAGATAAGGTGGAGATATCACCTTTCCCCATCAAATTAAGATCATCTAAGTATTCCTCTCGAATGCCCTTCAAGAATATGGTCCTAATGAGATCAAGAGTCATGGATCGATGTTTTGATTTTTGTAAATTATAAGCAAATCGTTCCAAATACTCCTCTAGGCTTTCATCCTCTTGTTGATTCATCCTAAATATATCATCTTTGGAATCCTTTGATCTACAATAAGGTTGATATTTCCTTAGAAATATTCTTTGCATGCCATCCCAATTAGTGATTGCATGCTCACCAAGTCCCATAAACCATTTTAGTGCTGATGCTTTTAATGTTTCTGGGAAGAGTCTAAGCCTATGGGCATCATTTGTGTAACCATATGTTCGACATACAATGTCAAACTCAAACAAGAATGAATCTGGGTCTTTTGAAGCCATGCCATAAAAGTTTGGTAACACAGAAGGAGGTATGTTTTTCATTTTTATTTCCTCATCATTGTTGTCTTCTGGTTTGTGGATAGGAAATTTAAAAGTTGATTCTTCCTCCTCTCCTTGATCATGTTGTTGTTCAGAAGTGGGTCTTTTTGCTGATCCTCCTCCTTCCTCAGCCATTTTTATAGATTCTTCTGGTAATTTAATTGTTTGTTCGGTGTCACTTGTCCCAAAGAGTTGTTGTAGAGATTGTTGAGTTATTTTTCTACTTTCTCTCTTTGCAGAAGATTCAGGGAGATGCTTCTTCTGAGATTCGTGTGCCAATAAGATTTGTCTCTCAATAAGTGTAAGTCTTTGGCCTGATTTGTATTTATCCTCCAATCTTTGTATGATGGTTTCCTCAGCTGGTGTTGTGTGTTCAGTTTTTCCCGCAGAGTCTGCTCTTGATGATAGGTTAGTTTTTGGATGGGGGGTTTTTGTGAATCTGCCTCTACTATCTCTAGATCTAGGCATAAGCAAACATGATTTCTACAGTGACAGTCAAATCTATGTTGTGATTTTGGTTTGGTTTTGTTGAATTTTTTTTTTTTTTTTCAAAATCCTCTAACTGCGCCTCCCCGACAACAACGCCAAAATGTAGTGGCCAACCTCGGGTGCTAGATTAGACTATATTTATTATCGACCTGGGTAAGTAAACTTCGAGGCGTGTGCCTAAAATCTATAGACATAAAGGATTCCTAACTAAGTGTTTGTTGTGATAGGCGATAGTACTTCTTTACAGAAGGTTAAGGTATGTTTCCTCTCACTTTAACACCTAGATTACCTAGATTATCTAACTGTCCCAAAGATACAAAGTATAGCTAGACTGAGATTTTAGCCCCTTTACAAGGATGCTGTGCACAAAACTCTGTCTAGTTAATACTGAAGCACTCATAAAGAAATCGAAAACACACCGAACTTTAAATACATAAACAAACAGAGTTTATGGAAATGCCTTAAAACATAACGCTGGATAAAATCTCTTACAAGACCTGATTCAATGATCTAATGATATCTTTAAGCAAGCACCATAAATTCCATTTGTGAGAAATCGTAATCGAATTGACAAAATCATGAGCATGGAAATAACATCAACAGTATGCGTTCTATGTAAATTCAAGAGCTATGGAAATGACATTAAACGACATGCGTTCAAAAGCAATGGAAATGCGTTCTATGTAAATTCAAAAGCAATGAAAACGAAAGGCACAGTGTACCAATCCACGCAGGGCCCGTCCACGTTTCAATGGTACACTGGAATGAGCTCAATCAATCGACAATATTAACGCATAGACAATGCTGGAGTGAAATCGTAATTGTATTCAAACACTGAGAGTTGCAATCACATATATGAATTCGGTTCTTCAAAACAATACACAGAGGTAATCATAACTTGTCTCGAAAACAAAAACAATACAGAGTTTTTATCTGCCTTCCTATCTTGAATCGAATGCACATTCATTGAAGCAGCTGTTCCTGCTTTTACAGTGGAATGATTTGCGGTCATTCTAAGATGAACCGGTTTCCAAAAGGACAAAACGATTTCCAAAAAGACAAAACGAAACCGGTTTAGAAACCATGGCTTTTACTGCCTTTGTAACCAAAAGGCTGGGGTTTGACCCAGCGTTGACCGCATAAGTAGGAGCTTTTGATCTGCTGTAAAATCGATTTTCCTTCATGCTTGTACATTCAAGAGCTCGTCCTTATCCACTACTTTGGCTTGCCTGTCATGCCATGTGTCAGATGATAAACCATTTACAGGATGTGATATCTTCCTGAAACCTTTTTGTTAAAAATTCCTAATTTCTAGCATAAAAATTCATAAATTAACCTTAATGCAAACTAACAACTGTAACGCTATTAACTAATCAATTTCAATGGATGTAGAGGGGTCTATGGAGGGAAAAGATAGGCAATTGATGATGTTTTTAGAGGAAAAAGAGGGTAATGGAATGGTACCAACAATGATCTTAGCCATTGATAACGATTTAATCATGGGC
Organism: Pinus taeda; assembly: GCA_000404065.3. Classification (NCBI taxonomy): domain Eukaryota; kingdom Viridiplantae; phylum Streptophyta; class Pinopsida; order Pinales; family Pinaceae; genus Pinus; species Pinus taeda. Next base: position 55,630 of record APFE030339243.1, read on the forward strand.
GTTGGTGATCCAATGAGAAATTATAAGAGCATATTGATGGAATGGGGAGAAAGGTAATTGATCAAGAGGGAGAGCGAGTATCCTTGGTAGATCGAGCTATCCAGTGTAGTGATTCAGCAAAGAAGAAGAGTTTGAGCGAGATAAGGAGAGCATTAGTGACTGAGGGAGCAACAATAGAGAGGCATAAGGATTTTCCTAGTGCCCGAGAGCCAACAAAAGGGAGGCCGAAATATTCTGCAGAGAACGCCGTCTACGTGGTGCGAGTTAGCCAGTTCAAAGATTGAATATCCCAGAAAGACATTCTGGAAGGCAGAGCAAATTTTTCTAGTGGCCAAAGAAGGCTAGACAATCAGTTTTAGAGCAATACCAGAGGTCGTACGAACTGTGCAGGCTAGAAGTGCACGCAACCAGAGGTAGTCCGAGCAGGCTAGAGGGAGGCTCAATGATTTTGTAGAGGGAGAAATTTTATCCTAAGTATTTCTGGCGATATTATTTACTCGAGGATTTCCTTTTTGGCATCTAGTTATTGTACTCATAATTTTTGCCGCTGAATAATAAAATAAACCCTTATCTGCTACTCTGGTTTTCCCTTCGGGGTTTTCCGGGGACTATTAATCCTAAATAATGGTGTCATTTTTCTTGTGTATGTTTGCATCTATTTTCTCAGTTCCAACTGATTTTTTTCCACAACGTAATTTTATTGTGAAGAATTGCAATGTGATTTATTCCTTATTTGCTGTGTAACAAATGAACTGCATAATCAATTAGAAGAATAAATTTCCAGTTGCTGCAATTTAAGGAATATTCACACATAGTGTGGCTTGTGGCAAGAAGGTTCTCTTAGAAAGAGGGAGAGGACTATGAGGATACTTTTGATCCAGTCTCTAGGTACACTTCCATCAGGACTATTGTTTATCGTGCTTTAGTTATGGGTTGGAGGTTCCATCAGATGGGATGCAAAGACTGTGCTCGTCAATGGTGTGATTGAGGATGAAGTGTACATAGACCAGCCTCAGGGCTTTGTGATACATGGGAAGGAGTCCCATGTTTGTAGATTGAAGAAGCCTTTGTATGGACTCGGGTAGGCGCCTAGGACATGGTATTCCAAGATTATGGATACTTGATGAGTTTGGGCTTCACCAAGAGTGATGCGGATGCTGACCTTTACTTCATGGTTGTTGACCGCGATCCTTTGATCTTGGTGCTGTATGTTGATGATCTGTTCCTTATTGGGGCATAGAGGCTCATTTTCCGGTGCAAGAGGGAGTTGACTTTGTCGTTCGAGATGAAGGATCTTAGCTTGATGCATTATTTCTTGGGATTGGAGGTGTGGGAGAGGCCAGGTGAGATCTTCCTCGGACAAGGAAAGTATGTAGTTCATATCTTGAAGAGATTCAGTATGATGGATTGTAAGTCCATGGCTACACCTATGGTGACAAACTTGATGTAGTTGAGTGATTCCACTTCGTATTCAAAGCTGGTGGATCCCACTATGTTTAGGAAGTTGATTGGATCCTTGATGTACATGGTTAACACCAGGGCATATATTTTCTTTGCAATGAGCACCTTGAGGCAGTTTATGGTTGGGCTGAGGCATGTACATTGGGTTGTAGCAAAGCATGTGTTGAGGCACCTGTGTGGTACAGTTGGATGTCGTTTGAGATATGTCTCAAGTGGTGAAGTGAGGCTACAAGGATGTATTGGTTTTAATTTATTCGGGAGTGCAGTGGATAGAAAGAGCACCTCGGGGTGCTACTTTAGCTTGGAATTAGCTATGATATCCTGGATTAGTAGGAAGCACACTTCTGTTGCACTCAGTACAACATAAGTGGAGTGTATCGCAACCAGTGTTGCAAGTCAAGAAGCAGTGTGGCTTCAAAAGCATCTTGCAGGACTATTTGATCTGGTGCTAGAGACGACCTTGATATATTGTGATAATCAACGCTGTGTTAAGCTTTTGGAGAATCCGGTATTCATGACAGGTCGAATCACATTGAGATCAAATATCACTTCATCCGAGACATGGTGTTGAAGGGAACAATGAAGCTCCAGTACATATCCACAGATGAACAAATTGCGGACATTCTCACCAAGTCTGTGTTTAGGGGCAAGTTTGAATACTTTGAAGACAAGCTGGCGTGATGCAAAATTTCTCCCTCATGAAGAGGGAGTGTTGATGGTTTTGCAACAATGGGCATACATTCTCCCATGGGGTCATGTTGATTTGAGTAGGGGAGAATGATACATTCACCCATGGGGCCATTCTGATTTCGCTAGGGGTGAATGGATTAAGGGCAATCTTTCACCCATGGGGCCATGCTAATTTGGCTAGGAGAGATTGGTCCACGATGCTCACAATTCTTGTTCTAGGATGGAGGGATCTAATTTTTATAGAGTGGATTTGATTTGTTTATGTAATGGGGTTTTTCACCCATTAGTGGAATAAATAATTCTAGTCTATTGTTGAGTTGTAATGTAGGCTCCATAAGTGAAGAGGTTACTTGTGATGAGGTGCCTCTTTATGGGTCTCCATTCAACATTAGAGCTCTATATAAATAGACAAGCATGTGAGGAGACAAATCATCAACATAGCAAGCTCATTCAATCTTTTGTAGTTGAGGAGAAATTTGGCTAAGGAGAAATCTATTTGCGGGAGATAATCTTCATTATTTCTATCTTTCTCTTGGACGCCGTACATGTGAGAGCTTCACTGAACTTGACCAACATCTTGACTTGTCACACAAGTGAGAGAAGTTGACCAAGTTGTCTGCAACTTTGACTGAGTTTGATTGTAGGGTTGACCGAGCTTGACCGTAGTTGCATATGCGGGATTGAATGCAGTCTGCTGATGCTAGTATGATTGTAGGGTAAGTTTGACTTTGACTATAGGCTGTTGAGTAGTGTTGAATTTTGATTTTTGATCGGTTTGATCAACATTGACTAACAGTAGTTTGACTAGGTTTGACTGGTGTTTTGACTTGTAATGTTGGCACAAAGTTCTAGGAAAATTTCTACTTTGTAATCTTGCTGAAAAGACAATTTCTCATCAAGAAAAGATTGTTGGGTTTTCTCCCAAGGTTGGGTTTCCTAGGGTAAAAATATTGTCTATTGTGCATGGCTGTCTTTCTATGATCTTTATTGTTTCTGCTACATTTACAATTGAGATTTTCTGTTTGTAATTATTCAATGATATTAGTGGCATGAGAAATACTATTTGAAAGTCATTAGGAAGTTATTATCAGATCAAAAAATTGTATTCTACTGCACTTGCTATAGAATATCGACAATGGAAGCCTTCAATCTTCCTTCAAATCTCTCACAAATTTGCTCCTTGGCAACTAGCAAATAAACCACTCAAAACCCTAGGAATGATTAGTGAAATGAGAAACATAATGAGAGCTAATCGATTGAGTGTTTTAATCTACGAACAAACCTTGGCCATGCCTAAACCAAGCTTTTGGAACCTTATCTCGGTTTTTGCAAGTAATATACGAAGCCAATTTTGCCTTCTTGTGTAGGTGCGCTAAAGGAGCACTAAGGGATAATTTTTATTCTCTTTGGAGCATCATGGAAGCAATGTTCTCTAAGTGCTTTGTAAATGTTCCCTAAATAGGCAGGGAGTGTGTTTTTTGGAAGGGGGAGTGCACTCCTATAATGGGCTCCCAGAAGGAAGCGTGTTCCCTAGGTTACTTCTTGAATGTGCCCTCTAGGAGTATGCTTTGGGAGTTAAATGTTGGGGTGGAGGGATGCTCCCCTGCAATGTAGTCTAGCACTAGTTGAGCCTCGATTAAATGTAATCAGTAGTAATCTTGACCTTGAACCATCCCTTTCGATGAAGAAGAAAGAATTAAAGAGATTGCTTTTGGAGGCATTAAAAATCATAATCCTAGTTTTCTTAAAATTGACAAGAAGTTGCCTATGGTCACAAAAGCTAGAGAAGGCATTAAGTTGCCTTTGTAGATCCTTTGGGGAATATGCTAAGAGGATCACATCATCTACAATGAAGGGCAATGTAATCGAGATGTGGTATAAGGTGTGATCCTTTTGGACTTGTTTGTTGTCCTTGATATACTCTTAAGCTCATCAATGTAAATCCCAAATAAAGTCAGTTAGAGGGGGCATCCTTGCTTAAGCCTTAAATGCAAAGACAGTACTCTGAATGAATTTAGGTTGCCCATGTCGTTGGGCTCTATGGAACTGGCCCGCAACAGTCTCATATTGTCTCACAATAAAATCAACGATAGGGTTGGAGATGCCAATATCATGCAACCTACAAAACAAAGAGTGTGTTGGAACAAAATCAAAGGCCTTCTAGAAGTCCATAAAACAACATAAGACCTTAGTCAACCATTGCTTGGCCTCTTTCATCATAGCTTGATATGTAGTGATGTGATTAATAGTCTAGAGGTTTCTTTTAAACCTTCTTGGCCTTTGGCTCTAAATTTGCTTCTCTCCAAATATTCAAAAAGCCAAATATTCAACATTGTAGCATGAACCTTGGCAAAAGTATGCCTGATCAATGTTGCACGAAACGGGGGCGTTTTTTGGAAGCAAAGCATCAAAAGCGTCATTTTCGAAAAATCTAGGAAGCGAAGTGTCTCAGACACGTCTATTTTATATATATTTATATTTTTTTGCATTTATATTAAAAAAACATCCAAAATACCAAATTAGTTGTAGAAGACATGAAAAAAATGCATATTTGTACATAAATCAAGATATATATGACATACATTGTACATCAATGTTTTATTATTCGAGCATCAACCATCTAAATGCATCAACCATTGTGAATTTTGGTTAACAATGGTATGTTCTATGCTTAGCACAATTACTTCAATGATCCTTAGCAGCCCAATGACAATTTCCAATTTAGAATTCTTTAATCATTGATAGTAAAAGTAGATAAAACATAAAATAAAATGCAGAAGATAAGCCAAGACAAGAGGACACCAGATTTGGCGGATGCCAGGGAGAAACCCCCATGTGAAGAAAACCCTTTGATTGATTCTTCTTATTATTATATCAAAATGTTTAGCAGAGAGAGAGAGTACAAAAGTCAAATTGACTTGCCAAATTCAAAGTCAAAACAACCCTGTCAACTTCTGCAGCCAACTGTAGTCAAACTTTAGTGCTAACCAGAAGTCAAAGATGATCAATGCAACAAAAAACTTCTCCTTTGAAGCTCGGTCAAAGTCAGTGAAACTCGGCCTCCAACAATGGGCAAAGTTAGCCCAAAACAGTCACAGAATTTGCAGTCAAACTTGGTCAACCTGCGGTCAATGTAGGTCAAAGTCCTCCTTTTGCCTCGGTTCTTGTGCTCAGAAATGCGGCCCGCTGAGACAAAAATACACCCAAAAAATCGAAGTCAAATGATGCCCAGAAAGTCAAAGTCACTGTTGTTCAACATTGGTCAAACTACAAAAATTTCTGAGATTTTTGGCTTTGCAATTTTGTCTTGTAATTTGATTTCGTTGTGCCACACGTGGGAGAGAGGGAGAATGTCTAATGTTGTACGAACCAATGAGAGAAGGAGAGAGAAGAATGTGTGAGTGATGATGATGCCAAATGAGGTGAGAGGTCACTTGTATTTATACAATTCGTTGAGGGTGAAGAGTCACGTCCAATGGGCTTCATGAGCCTACATGATGATGTGGTCGACCTGAACAATTGCACATATATGGGCATAAATTCAAAAATGCACTTCTGCTTGTCCAAATTGGATAATCTTTATATCAGTTTTGGTCCTCTCGAAAAGAGGATTTAATGCAATTATCATCTCCATCAAATTAGTTGTCCCAAGGTGGAATTTGGCCCTAGTTTCCATTTTTAACAATCAGGTAGAATCTAGATTCTTCTCCTCTTGTCTAGGCTTTTGCCTTACCTCAATTGTCTAAGCCCTAGGGATATTAGTCAACATTGCCCAATTTTGATCAAATTACCTAATCCAAGCCTTAAAATATGGTAGAAAAAGCTTGACATGCTTGATCAATGATTTTGACTTGATTGAAAGGTAATTTTTGCTAAGTCCATGACAAAGGAGTTCAACAATTAACACCACCAACGCTAGGGTACATATAGGGCTTGGTGCTTTTAATTAAATGTCAATCACATACCCTCATACATGATATAATCTAGTGAAATGCAACAATCTCATTGATCCCGAGTTCCTGAAAACTGTTGAGTCTGCGGAATTTTTAATAGAATATGAAATTCTATTTTCTCCATATGAAGTCCGATGAGGCTGGAACCACTCTCAAACATCCCGAGTCATTTCATGGTAATGTTAAAAATTTAAATAAAAGGATGAAGATGAAAGATAAAGGAGAATGCCACTTTTATCTTTCATTCTTCATTAGGAGAATTTAACATTACCATGAGGGAGCATCTAGGAAGCATCTAAGGAGCATCAAGGGAGAACCTTGGGAGTGTTTGGGAAGCCCCAACCCAACTTAAGTCAATGGAAAAAATAAAAAATAAAATTTAGAAATCGCCCCCCCACGGAATTGGTCCTTGGCCTCAGGTTCCGCTCGGGATCTGTGCCCGATCCTCTAGGGATCCAAGGTGGATCCTTTTCCAGATCCATGGATCAGAAGTCCAGAACCGCGGATCATGCCCATGCGGTTCCACATTTCTAGGAATCACTTCAAATTGGCGGAACTGCGGATCAGATTTTCAGATCCTTGGTTCTGCCGGAGGATCGGCCAAGGATCTGTACGGGACATGGTTCCAGCCTTTGATCCTTGTGGGGGAGGATCATGCAACACTGTACCTGATTATTATTGTTCTGTTACTATTTGCGTGAGAACTGTCACCTGATTTAAAAATAGGATGCATAATATGTTGTGACAATGGGGCAATACCGGAGAAAACTACATCATTGAGGAGATCTGCAATAGGATGTGCTAGAGTCGAGACCATACTTGAAAAAGTCAGGTTGAAGCCCTTCATTGTCTGCAGCTTTGCTAGTGTTCAAATTCTGGATAGCTCTTTAGCAGGCACAAGATTTAGCTTTACAAATTCCACTTGATTGCTGCAGCATGACAAAATTATTTTGTTGTGAAATACAACTTAAGGCTCAAGTCGATGCATTTTGCATCCTTCTTTTCAACAGTCATCTCTTCCTTAGCATTGCTTACAAGTAAATTATGGCTGAATCTGTTTTTGTTATGGCAAACAGGTTTTCAGATGACAAGTATAAAGTTCAAGCTGCTCGTTTGAAACACAGTATACCTTGCTGGGGTTATGTTCTGGAGGAGCATCCCCGTCAGGGCAGGTTTTGTGCACCTGCTATCACTCTTTATAATTTTGATCATATAAACAATGATAGATGTGAATAGTCTTCTAAACAAAATCTCTACCTGTTGTACTTGCCATTTTATAATTAACATCTTGTATGTGCCCGCTTGTGCAGGTTCAAAGTGGAGCGCGCTGAGGAGATTGGCATAGAACCAGGTGAAAATCGTGCATTACTTCAACAAGGTCAAACCATTTTTGTAAATGGAAAAATGGTTAGTGATGAAATCAGTTAAATTTCTAGTTACATCAGTGTCTCTGCTTGTTTTCTGCCGTCTCATCATAAATGGCTCAGAGGTCACTAAAATGAGATAAAAGTGGAAGGAGACAGAACCCTTAGCTACGATCCTTGGTAGAAAAGAAAAATCTTGGCCATTGGTGGATATCTTTTGTAAATGGATAAAGAGGACTGACAAAAAGCTATTTCGTACAGATGATAATGAATATTTGACATTTAGTGACATTTGTATGAAACTCCTGCCTACTAGTGACATTACTGATACAATTTTAGCAAATAGTATTCGATGGTTAGTGCAACAAGGCAAAGTTTGCTGGAAATCAAATGAATTTTTAAGTTTGTAATTTGTATGTTAAGTTTACACGATCTGAAACATGAAGGCATTGGATTTTTGAATGGATTTGGCTTTAGTTGTAAAGGTGCTTTGAGAAATCAATTTCGATATAGTCTTTGAGAGTGGAGACAATTAACTTCGCAAATTTTTAACATGATGAGGGATGTATCTGCTTGCTGTAAAATTCCCTTGTCCAACTTGTTTCTTAAATAATTGGAAACCTGTGAAAAGATTAACTAGCATGGTACGAGCTTTCAATCAGTTAGAGTGCTTGCTAATAATATGTAAATTTTGTATGTACATACACATTCATTTATTCATTCATTCATGAGAGAGATTTTATTAAGCATCCATAGATCAATCTTGAGATTTATGAGGTGTTATCTGTTGGATTCTTTCTAGAGGAAAAGTCCTAACATCACCAAGGGGAAAACCTAAAGAAACTATCAGGCAAGCTACCCACTATCACTTTGGCAGCCTTGCCCCTCACTTGTAGGTCTAGGGATGGTTTCCTATCCTAAGGGGAGATTCCCTATATCTAATCCTAAGCCTATTGTTTAATATGAGTGAGAGTATGACTAGGATTAAATGTTGACTTATTTTGGAAGATATCTGGTGTAGTGTTGATTCTTTGAATGATTTTTAGTGCAATTTGGTGAAGTGTTTTGAACATGTCAGTCATATAATTCAAGCAGTGTATTTGACACAAATAAAGGATGCATCCATGAAATATTGATTCAATCCCACAATGAAAGTGTAATTACTGATCAAATAACACAGATTAAATCTATGATTTTTTTGGATTGAAATGGCTTATGGACCAGGGTTTGCCTGGTGCTATAGCCCTCAGATATATCAACGCGGGGCCAATATGAGAGGCTAATCTTCTTGAATGCTGTTTTTGTTTATGGCTGTAAGTTAAAAATGAAGGTAATGGCTTGTAAAGAAAGAACGATTTTGAAAGTATGGTTGCTTGGAAACTCTTAATATTGTTATCTAGGAATTTTCATAAATGTTTTCAAAGGGAATCAAATTCCATGCTATAAAACAAATCGCTGATAGTAATTTTTGTGTGGATAATCTTCTAACTGCTAGTGGCTTAACATAGAATTAATCATGAATTAACATAGTTCAAACCAGTGTTGAAAATATCGGTATCGGAAAAATATCGGCGAGGGTCCAGAAAATATCTTATCGGCAATATTGGCGAAAATATCGGCAAAATATCGGCAAATATCGGCAAGCATAAAAAATAATTTTTTCAAATTTTTAAATATAGCCGATATTTTTAAAATATTGCGATATTTTGCTGATATTTTCCGATATTTTCAAAATAGAAAATATTGCGATATTTTCTCGGCGATATATTGTTTTGCCGAAAATATCACGATATTTTCGAATATCGCCGATATTATCAACAAGTGTTCAAACAGTTATTTCTTGTACAAATGGTTTGACTAAATGATTTATTATTGTTTGGCTGAGAATTCAAATACGAGTTAAGAGTTATTTGATACAGTGATAGTGCTGTAGGAAATTTCTTGACTTACTCTCAGTCCATTTAAAAATAAACAATTTTCTGTTACAACTGAGATTTCAAATTTAAAAGAACTATGTAGATAACAATGCTTGTGTAAGTTATATGGAAATGGAATTCTGCATATGGAATATGCATTGGAATCTCTGTTTACAATCCTAGAATTTACTATAAGAATTTCCTGTGAATTTCTCCATAGAGTACAGTAGCAGTCAGACGTTTAACATGCTGTCTGTGTTGTTGATTCTTTGAATTCTAGAAGCTTAGATGGAAGGAGGACATAGAATTAATAACCTATTGTCCTAATTATGGTTGCATTTATATTGTGATCCCAAAATTCATAGAAATGCCACTTTGAATGTACTATTTTGTGTCATTGCATTAAGTTCATACAGAAGATACGACACTTGAATTCTGTTATCTTGTCTATAAAGATGAAGCGAACAAAGTTCCTTCTACATATTAATTACTCTAGAAGACTTGGAATATAAAGATATCCACGAGGATACAAATATTATATTAAATATATGAATATGAATAAGAATGATAATGAGAATAAGAGGCTTGCTTATATACCAAGCGTCTATTCATGAAGAGTCACGTCTCATTTAGATATGCCTCTTCAACCTAATTACTAGCTTAACTAATCATTATTTATGATTATTATTGTTTACAATTATTTTACATTATTTATATATATTTTATTCGTTACATTGCCTCCTTCCTCGAAAAGCTTTGTCCTCAAAGCTTGTCGATGAAAAAGGTTTGATCTCTTTTTCGGCTTCGAAAGTCTTTCTGTCTTGGAATAGTCATCCTTCTCGATACAAGTTGATATGATCTTCTTAGTGACAAACAAATTGTCACACTGAGAAGGGATCAGACCATCTGAGATTAATTTTCTGTGGAATATTTCGATCACTGGAATTTTGTAACTACTTGTTAGCATACGACTAGATTGAGATTACATCACTATTATTTGGAACATCAGTTTGTTGATTTGGTTCTGAATGGTCCTGATACATAGCATGGTTGATTTGTCTATTCTCATGATTCAGATGCCGATATAAAACTTTTTTGGTTTGATTTTCCCTTATTTGGCATGTGGCAATTTTTATATTTTCTTCTTGCGAAGATGTTGTTGAGTTGGTTATGGAACATTCACTGGGGATATTTATCATCTAACTTGCAACATCCAAGCACATCTTTTCTTCAACTTGCTTGTCTTCTTCCTGAATTGTGACATTCACTGGATCGGTATTTGTTATTTTGTCATCAACTTCAATTCCTATATTTGATGCTTCCTTCTCGTTAAGTTGTTGTACCTTGTTTTCTAATGACTTCTTATTCTTCTTAAGTTTCTTAATTTGTGTCAATAATTTTCGCTATGGTTTTTAAGTCAAGAAACTTCTTCATTTTTGTCAATAGTGATTTTGTCAATTTCATTTTGCATATTTTGTAATACTTTTTTACTTTCTTGAGAAATTACTTTTGAAATATCCGATATATCTTCTGGCGTTACTGAATTAGGTTTCAGTGTAACATCTTGGAGTGTTATTTTCTTCTTCTTGTAAGAAAATGTTAAAAACTTTTTCTTAGTATTTAGAATAAAGGAAACTAGAGTTTTCATCCATGGTGATCCCAAAACAATGTCACTATCGTTAAAACATAACGTTTTCACAGTGAATTGTGAGGTAAAAGTATAATCTCCAATATTTAGGTGTAGATTGCTTATATCGTATTGTTTGTTACATGTGCCAAAAATATTTGTTTCAACTATATTTGATTCAGGAATCACCAATTGGTTAGCACATTTAGGACTAATATAATTACTTGTTTTAGCAAGACTGATAGAGATTATTATGTCTCTTCCTGCGAGCGATCCTTTGATTTTAAATAATGTATAAACACATTTACCAAAGGTTTCAGGAAATCTTTCATTACTAGTCTCCATTTTACTTCTTATAATATATAT